>CM076575.1:820701196-820762833 GCA_034641835.2 Pinus albicaulis
CCTCAAGGTGTGTAGCTTGCACACAGACCTCATCTAGACTAGTGGGATTAAACATCTTCGATTAAACATGAGGATGGCATGTTTCAGATAACTATGCAAACCACCTATGTGCTTTAGCAAAGTTTCTTAGCTATGCAAATCAACTCCTAACATAAGAGCCCTTCTCCTAAATTCATGAGTGTAATCTTGCACACTTTGACCTTTGAATTGTCTAAAATTTTTCCAACTCATAATAGCTATTTGAAGGTAATCTAGAGGATAGAATTGCCTTTTAATGGCAACAATAAAAATTGACCAAGACATTGAGATCTTACCATGTTTATTAATCTCCTCTTGTGTCTTTGCTTCCTACCATACAAGTGTTGAACCCTCCATTCTCAAGGAAGCCAATTGAATCTTTATGTCATCTTCTTGAAGGTTCTGAATTCTGCAATAAACCTCCAATTGACAAATCCAATTATCCAGCTTCTCTACATTCATTTCGCCATTATACAATGGAAGCTAAAATTTAACATCAAGTTTAAGTAAGGGTGATTTACCAGCTCCTTTTGAAGTATGTGTATGAACATATGGAAGAGTTGTGGTAGTGGAAGATGATGATGAGGAAGGTGAAGATGGTGGTGAGGATGATGGTGGAGTGGATGGTGGCTTCTTACCATCTCCATGGCCTCCTCCTCCTGTAGAACCCTCTCCTCTTGGATGCCTTGAAATCTCTCCTTCATCCTTAAATTCTTCTCCTCATAGAGGACTTTAACCATCTCAGTCATATCAAAGAATGTCTTCCTAAATGCTCTCTCATCTTCTGTCATGATAGGTTCTCCTTCATGAGACATGCTCACTTAAGACTCAAATTCAACTTGAGGATGTGCTGGTGTTGAAGACTTTGGCAACCTTGCCCTTCTTCCTCTTAACCCAACTACAGGGCTCTCAACCAACTTCCCTTCTCTTTTGAGTTTTAACCTTGTAAGCATGACACAAACTTGCAAACAATTCGATCCCTTCTTGCACAACAAAACCTAAAGACCATGAGCTTTGATACCAAAATTGATCCGAATGGAGTATGTTAGTGTTGTTGTACTAATTACTCTTTTAGATTATGATTTAATGTCTTATGTGTGCTTAAGTATTCAAGTTTTCTTGCAAATTATCAAGTCTCATGAGTGTTTTTTATGTCAATTTAGTGAAAAATTTAACATAAAAATAAGGTTGAACAACAAAAATTAAAGTAGAGAACATCACCATACAAAACATCAATACATGTATTTGATAAAGGAGTTCACCCCTCCTCGGCTACATCTCCTTGGTTTAGCTTCCATGGCTTGGGCCTCTATATTATGATCAAATTGTCCACTTGACCTATTTACAATGTTCTTTTGCTCTTGTAACCTACACCAATGAGTTCAGAATGTCCAAATATGGTCATCTAACCTCTTTTGGTCGGAAACTCCAAAAGTTATGACCATTTACATTTTCTCCACTATTTCAGGCCCTAAACTAGCTAACTGCAGCTAAATTGGCAGTCTTCACCAAATTTGGGGGTCCGCTAACTTAATCCGCCATTAATGTTAAGTGGTAGTTTAACACTAATTAAGTGTAGTTTAGCGCTAATTTTGCGCTTTAAACTAATCCGCAATTAAAATGTGGATTAGGTGCCTTAATCAGGATTATTGTTAATAAATCGTGGTTTAAGTCTTTTAAACTCTGCATTATTGGTTTGTCCTCGTCGATGGTCTTATGGACCAGGAGATGGCCCCCACCTCCCCCCACCATATTTCAATTGAAACTTTATAATAATGTGGTGCACCATATGGTTAAGAACCATCAGGCAAGATGAACAGTAAGACATGATGCTGTGTAGTGGGAGCTCGCGGGGTCAAACCCTGGTGCCTCAACCCGGAATTTGAACAAAAATTTTGCACTGACTTTCAACCTTGGGGGCAGTTTGGGGGAGAGGGGGGGGGGCATGTGGCGGCCCTAGGCGGCATCACGTGTCCTCACCTAGGTGGCCCGAAATGAAGCAATGAAATTTCACCACGTCACCCAAAATTCAACCAATACCATTATGTGACTTGGTAGCTCACCATTCGCCAGAGAAAATGCCAAAAAAATGACCCTGTATAGTCAACAGGCCACGTCAGCAGTACAGACTGCTGACTGGGCATCTGTTTGTCATTTTTTTTTTAAATTTGCTTGTTTAGCAAAGCAGACAAAACTTGTTTCCGGGAGCATACAGAGACCATTTTTCGTGAAACAAAGTGCGCTGGATTTAGAATGAAGAGCGTTATGTGGTCATTCTGGTTCTGAGGCATTCTGAGAACTTTTATTTTTTAGCATAAAACTAAGCCTTTGATCATTCCTCTCCATTGGAAGCTTTTGGACTCCAACAAAATCTAAAAGAGGTACTATGCGAGAAAACACTCTCCAAGGTAAGAAGGTAAGGTACGTAGGTGTTGATTACTCCACTATGGTAACTTAATTGATATTTTTCATTTCAAATTTTCACTTTAGGGTTACTTCCAAATTTTTATAACTAACGAGAAAATGGAGTTGCCTCTGTGGTTAGTACAATGTTATGATCTAGTTGAATATTCAGGTATGAAGGGTTTTCCCCACAATCATGAATTGGATCAAAGGACATGGCCACGTTTCGTGGCTATGGTGAATCAATTGTAAAGCACCTTGCTGCATTTATCTAATACTATAATAAAAATGACTTCCTTCATGAGGATGTCATGATGAAATACTTCATGGTCGGTTTTGTTAGCACTCCACTAGTTCTCCCAAGGCTGAAAAGGACACTGACAAAGGTAGCCACAGACCACTTTGACCTAGTAGCTAGCCCTACCAGGCTGAGAGGGCTCTCTCTATGATATCACGGTCAAGGATTCACTATGATATGAAGGATATTACACTGCATATGATAGGCTCAGGTAGGTTTTGATGTTGGATCAGGGATGAAAGAAAGTAGCTAGGTCTAAATATCAAAAGGGTTTACAGCTGCAAAGATATAAAGGATCAAGGTAGTAGTGGATCTATGATGGCTTTAGGATTTTTTAGGTATGGTGGAAGGTTTGAAAAGGTAGAGGGATTTAATGAGCATGTTTAATCATGAATTCATTAAACTGGAAACATGAAACATGAAATGACATTCCCATATAAACAGAGCTAAATGAATAGAATTATGCCTATGAAATTGTAAGGAAAGCCAATGAAGATACAAGATATGGAAAAAGGAGCTGTATATTATTCATCAAAGACTATAACAGATAAAAGACATGATCATAAACTCACTGCACATGAATTCCTAGATAATAGTTGCAACTGCATCCTTTGATTTATGAATATGAAAGTGAAAGTACAAGCTACAAGAGTTACAATCCTATGATTTCCAACCTTTTCAAAATTATTACAAAATTCTTGATATAGTCATTGAGGTCGAAATCCTCCCTTGGAGGTCGAATTGTATCCAAGAAAAACCAAATTCATGCACTTCTCCCTCTACTTCATACCAAGAGCTGAGTACCTTTATCTCTCAAGCACCAATTCACTGTCTCCTCTTGGCTTCAATTGCAGAGCTAAAAGTACTTTGCTGATTTCTTGAAGCTGCACATATAGGCTGAAGTGACTCTTGATTTTCCCTCGACACTTGACCTCCCTGACTGTTGGGTTGGCTTGCGACTTGGGTCATTTGCGACCTGCGACCTGTGGTCACTTCTGACTTGCGACCTGGGGAGGTTTGCGACCTAGGGTTTCATCCCCTTTTCAGTTCTCTTTTGGTGGGCTTCATACCTTTTGGAACATAAATGCCTTTTCTTGCGCAAATGACCGAGTTCTATATGTGCTTTTGAGCTTATTACAAGGTTCTCGATGTTTTCAAGGAGGAAACCCCAACCATGCAATCTCCACGATGAGCCTTAGCCTTTCTGCACAGACCAAAATCCCTCTTCCTTCTTTTCACTTTGAAACTGATTATACCTCAATAGTTGTTGTTTGACTTGGGTCAGGTATTTCCGCAATATCAACCCCTTTGGGTCACTTCAGCTACCAACTCGGCTTGAGAGCTCGCCTAAATGTCGGGGATCTGCCTTAGTAGCTTCAATCCTACACAAAGACACAAGAATCAAATAAGCACTGGGACCAATATAATTTCATTAAATACAAGAATTAAATATTATAAAAAAAATAATTCTTAGAAATTTCTTGCAAATTCAAAATCACGTGTTTGCGCATTAATATGTTTATTGTTTTAGCACCGAGGTAGCAACAATCGTTGCGTTCCGTTTCCCAAACTTCAAAGGAGGAAAAATTTCACGTCATAAATATTAGAAGCATACGCTGCTACTATTAAAAGAGGTCACTATTCTAGCTACCCCCTTTTCTCTTTCTCTCGTGAGATGGTGCGACCCAAGTGGCAATGCGACTCATTAGAGGTCGCTGAGTCACATATCGGAAAATTTTGGAACTTGGGCCGAGGCTTTGTAATGTGACCCAATGACTCGAGGGAGTGTGCGACCTCTCTATTAGTCACAAGGTCGCAATGATGGATGACTTGTAATATCTGGGACTCAACGACTCAAGGGAGAGTGAAACCTCTTTGCTAGTTGCAAGTAGAAATGATTGATGGCTCGTTATATCTGCGTCTCAGTGACTCGAGGTCGAGTGCAACCTCCTGTTAGTCGCAAGGTTGCAATGATGGATGACTCATAACATCTGTGACTCAGCGATTGGTCGCTTTGAGATGACAGTCGCACCTCTGTGCTGCATCTCCAAAATCCTGAATTTTGCGACCTGTAGCATTTGACCCAAATTACAGCAGATCTGGAAAGGTGATCATCCAAGTGGCATCTACAAACTGGGTCAGGCCTTTGGTAGCTAAAGTGTAAATTTATGTAGATGTTCTATGCTTGATGAAACTTTACCTTTTATTACAGCAATCACATAAACAGTTAAGTAAAATGCTGATAGAACATACCAGTGGATCTATAGAAGACAAACCAGGAACAAAAGAATGTGTTGGTGCGTTACGACGGTCAGCGTGATGCTTCAACCAGCAAAGTCTTCTTGGTCGGCCAACCCAGTTTGTGTCACAACAGCGCTCAAATTAGTGACCCAGTCAACTCAAAGTCAACCCCAGAAAAGTCAACACTGTCCAGAAAAGTCAACACAAGGTAGCAGTAATAAAGTCAACATAGCTCAGTGTTTGGTCAACCTTTTGACCTCGGTTTTTGTGCCAATGAGTACGACCTTCCAAAATCGAACTTTCCACCAAATTTCAGCCCTTTTGGACCATGCGTTGACTAAAGTCAACGTTGGTCAAAATATCATGGAAACCCTAGTTGCGGTGAGCTGCAGTAAATTTCGGTCAACCCTTGCTGCAGTAAATTGTCCTCTTTCCCATGTGTGAACCGAATTTACCTCCAAGGAGCTCGTGCTAAATTAGAAGAGAAGATGTGAGTGATGAGAGTGAGTGAAATGATCTCTAACGTTGACTGTATATATATCCATCATTGAGGTGTGTGACACATCTGCTGGGGGTGTAAAACCTTAAGGCCGACCTGCACATATTTGAAATTATTAAAAATAAATTCAAAATAAATGTTTCGCTCATCAGATTAAGATCAATTTTATATTGATCTTACACCTCTCCGAAAGAGGAACCTAATAAAAATATTGGTATCTTCATCTGAGCATCACAACATGGAGTTTGGACCTAGTTATCCAATTTTAACACTCCCTCTCAACTAGGGAGAACTCCATCCACCTGTGCAAACAAACATCGTGCATCATCCCACCGTAACTTGCTTTGCTGGCCTCTTTATTTTAGAACAGAAGTGGGTCAGTCACAAAGACATCATCCCCCGGCTGACAGATTCAGCCCAGAGGTCCGAAACCTCTATCAGACTCACAAAGAGTCTCATACCAACCCGAAGTTGGTTTACCTGACTCGAAGTCAGTTGGAGGTTCGAAACCTCACTATACTTGATCCCAGATCAAGTGGTTGGACTATGCCATCCTAGATAGAGAGTACGACAATCTCTAATGCGTCCATCAGTCTTTGCTACTAGTCTCTAGCTTTTCCCACCTCATTGGCCAAATGAGAGGTACTTCCCATGAGTCCTGAACTCAATGGGTAGGATGCATATGGGGCATAGATAATGAGAGGTGAACCAACTCAAACATCATAAAGGTGGGGTAGAAGCACCACAAGGTTTGGCAAGACTAGCCTCGTGAGTGCTTATAGCTCCGAGAAGCTATCCCCGAAGCCCCCTAGAGCTCCCAGAGCTCATCGTCCAACATGACCCACATCATAGGGTCGTTCCACGATACCAAGATTCTCACGGAAGGTTAGGAACTTGACCTTCCCTAAGGGCTTTGTGAGAATATCTGCGACCTGCTCATCAATTCCTATATGATTGAGCCTTACGGTGCCTTGCTGTACCATATCCCAGATATAGTGGTACTTGATATCAATATGCTTGGATTGATTGTGGAACACTGGATTCTCAGACAAGCGAATCCCACTCTGGTTATCACCGAGTATCACGATGGTATCTAACACATGTCCGAACAACTCACTAAAGAGCTTTCCCAACCAAACTGCTTCACAACAGGCCATACTTGCTGCAATGTATTCGACCTCTGCAGTGCTCAAAGCCATCGACTTCTGCTTCCTGCTCATGTATGAGATCGAAGCATAACCAAGATTGAAGCAGCATCCCGATGTGCTCTTACGATCCACCACACTGCCAGCTCAATCGACATCAGTATATCCAAGGAGTGTCACGCTCCCGACAGTGTATCTCAACCCATGGTTTATCGTGCCCCGAAGATATCTCAGAAGATTCCTGGCACCAACCCAGTGAAAGTGATGAGGCTCAACCATCTATTGACTCAAAGTCTTCACTACAAAACATATATCTGGACGGGTGTTCACTAAGAACATCAGGGCCCCTACGAGTTGACGATATTCAATAGGATTTGATAATATGGGTCCAACAGCATTGCCACTCAACTTCTTTAAGTTGAGTTGCATTGGTGTTGACACGGACTTTCAGTCCACCATACCAAATCCTTCCAGAAGCCTCACAATGTATTTTCCTTGAGAAAAGAAAATCTCGCGAGGTCTCTGCCAGACCTCCAGGCCTAGGAAGTAGTGCATCAGTCCTAGGTCCTTCATCTCGAACTCAGCAGCGAGCTCCCTCTTGCACTGATGAATGAGAGGGTCAGCACCTATCAGGAAGAGGTCATCCACATACAACACCAGGATGAGAGGTTTTCCCTTGGCAACCTTGAAGTAAAGGTTCGGATGAACATTACTTCGAGTGAATCCCAGCTTCATCAAGTAGCTATCTATCCTCTCGTACCAAGCTCTGGGTGCTTGCTTCAGCCCATAGAGGGCCTTCTTCAACCTGCAAACATGGGTTTCCCAATCCTGGACTTCGAACCCCAGAGGTTTCTCCACATATACCTCTTACTTTATCGCACCATGCAGAAATGTGGTCGTCACATCCATCTGATGAAGAATCCATCCTTGCGTAGTAGCAAGGGCTATAATAGATCGAATGGTGGTGTATCGGGCCACAAGTGCAAATATTTCATCATAATCTATGCCTTCTTTTTGAGAGAAGCCACAGGAAACGAACCTTGCCTTCAATTTTTCAGCACTTTCATCAGATCCATGCTTGATCTTGTAGAGCCATTTCGAGGTGACAACTGCTTTGTCCTTTGGTCTTGGAATCACATTCCAGACATCATTCTTCATAATGGACTCATACTCTTCGTGCATAGTATCCTTCCAGACTTGATGCTTTACGACTTCCTCAAAAGATCCAGGTTTGGATTGTACAATAATACTCATGGCTGCTAGATACCCTTGGTATCTACTCGGCTTCTTTCTTTCACGAAATGTCCCCCTTGGGGCAGCATGTCCCTCAGCATCCTCGAGAGTGTCCCTAAGCCATGATGGTCTGTTTCCTAGTGACGAAGGTGGATCAATCGGGTTCATCAGTCCTTCAACATCAGGAATTGTTTCATCCTTTGGTTCCTCTTGATTTCCAAGCCTTGCTTCATTATCTTCCTCAGATCTCGGAAGATTGACTACTTTCCTCGGGGAAGTATCTTCGTCAAAGGTGACATCGTGGCATATATCCACTTCCTTTTGACCAGGCACATAGACTTTGTAGGCCTTCGAAGTTCACTATAGCCCACAAACATTCCTTTCTTCCCAGAAGCATCCAACTTGCTCCTCTTTTCTTTCGGCACATGAAAGTAGACGGTACATCCAAAAACTCTAAAATGTGAGACATCAGGTTTCTTACCAAATAAAACCTCTTCGGGAGTTTTGGATTCTAGAGTGGAATGCGGGCATCGGTTTTGTATGTACACGACAATGTTCGCAGCTTCTCCCCATAGAAACTTCGGCAGACCTTGGTCACATAGCATGGCACGAGAAACTTCCACAATGGTCCGGTTCTTTCGTTCAGCAACACCATTTTTCTCAGGAGTATAGACAGTTGTGGTCTCCCTCTTAATGCCAGCTTCTCTGCAAAAGTCCTTGAACTCATTTGTCTCATATTCAGTGCCATTATCAGTTCTCAATATCTTGATCTTTTTCCCTGTCATATTTTCCACCAAGGCTTTGAATGTACGGAACCACATGAAAACCTCATCCTTATTCTTTAAGAAGTATATCCAGGTTTTGCGAGAGAAATCATATATGAATGTCATATAATATGAACATCCTCCCAAGGATGTCACAGACAGCATACCAGATAGATCAGAATGGATCAATTCCGAGACATCAGATGTCTTTGTGACACTAGAGGGGAAAGGTCCCCTTGTATGCTTTCCTTTGGCACAACCCTTACATACACCTTCATGATTATTTGGAAACTTCGGAATCCCTATCACCACCTTCCTTGCTTCGGGAAGGGCTTTGTAGTGAAGGTGTCCAAACCTTTGGTGCCATAGTTTAGTCTGTCGAATAGTATCACATGTCATTGCTCCCAGCAAACTTCCTCCAACCTGGTAGAGTGTATCGACTCTAAACCCTATCGAGATAGCTTCCTTGAAGCTCTTCTTCCACATGAGCACCTTTCCATCAGTGAATGCCACATTGAAACCTTTGTCTTCCATGGCCGATATAGACACAAGGTTCTTCTTCAAATTTGGTACATAGAGTACATCCTGCAAGTGAAGGATTTGACCTTGAGACAAGTGGAGGGTCACAGTCCCTGTCCCTTTCACGGGATATGTGGCATTATCTCGAAGGATAATTTCCAGGTTAGTATCCTTCTCAATCATATCAGAAAGTGCTTCCTTTAACCCAGTGATATGCCTTGAGGCAGCACTATCTATCAACCAGACATCCATAGTGTCAGGTGGGGATGTAACAGAGAGGGTAGATACAAGAATGTATTCATTTCTTTTATCAACAACATGTGATTCCTCATACCTAGAGTTTCTTGACCTTTTGAAAGGTTGATCATTTCTTCCGGAGGAAGCCTTCCTTTTTCCCTTGAACATGTTGTTCCTTTGATTGCCATTCCTTCGGTTGTTGTTGTTGTCATCACCATCAGGAGAATCCTTCTTGGAAGGACATTCTCTAGCATAGTGACCAGGCCTATGACAAGTGAAACACTTTCCCTTCTTTCCTTGGGCCCCTGCTTTTCCCTTATTCTTTGGACCACCAGAGTTCTTATTTCTAGAATGAGCAGCGTATGAAGCATTTCCTCCATTTCCATACTTCTTCATTCTTGATTCTTCTTGAACACCTCTGTTGAACCCTTAGTTAAACTGAGAGGGGGGGGAGGGGGGAGTGAATCAGTTTAACACATTCATGGACTTTTAAAACTTATTTACACCTTCATTTCATGTTTAACTTAATATGTGAGTAATCTTAGGATGTGAGCAACAAGCATTAATATAAATGTAACTGTAGACTTAATATGAGAGAGGCAAGCATTAAGCAGATGATATAAACCATATTAACACATAAACATCATGCACTGGGACACCAGATATAAGTGGAAACCCATAAAGGGAGAAAATCACATCTTATTATTGTTGTGATGCAAAGGCAAGCTCCAACTCTCTCTCACCACTGATTTTATGTAGGCTCCAACCCACAGGATGCTCCTACCTCAATTCTGCAAGCTACAACTTGCAAGGAAGCTCCAAATCCCTCTCAATTTTCTGCAGGCACTAACCTACAGGAGGCTCCAACCTCAGTCAGCTACAACTAACATCTATCAAGCTACAACTTGATAGGGAAGCTCCAACTTCCTTACTCTTTCAAAATAAAACACTTGTTGATTTACCTTGGATATCAACTCTGTTCTGAACCTTCTCTTCTGCTGTCCATCAGTCTTCATATCTGCCCTGCATCGTCTTAGCATCTTCTCGGATTCTCTATCAACTCCTCCTTCTCCTTTGCCTTACTGCTTCATTTCTGAATCTCTTACTTCACTCTCTAACACTTTTATGCATATAAATGTGATATTATTTATAGAAATTCCCTTATGAATTTTAGCATTTCACAGGTAATTCGAAATGGACAGCCATACCTCTTAGCCTTATGCCTTCTCATTTCTTTTCCAGCTCACTCAGAAAAATATAACTGTATGTACTAATTTCGATATTACAGTGGGATTTTTGTTTTCTTCTGGAGACTTGCCAATGCATCACAAACAATAAAAATCAATTACAACATTTACATTCACATTTTCAGTTACATAAAGACAATTTTACTCAGCCCATTTTCTGGCTTTTGGCTTTGCTGGCTTTTAATTTTCTGCTGCTTTCAGGTAACTGTTCTGCCTTCTTCTGATCACTATCTTCTGCATATTTTCCATTTTTCTGTGCTTGTACACCTGTCAAATTCATTTATGTGCATATTCCTGTTCACTGTGATTGTGTGTCTGTTGTATATATATATAACTGATGATCTGGCAATCTAATTAAATACCCAAAATAAAATCAGAGTTTGGCGAATTCAATGATATATCTGGCTTCCTTAAAGTTTCAAATATGAGATTTAAGTTAAAACTCTCTTATGGTCATAAGCAAGCAATCTCCACTATGCTTGAAAGTGGACGCACCCAACTATATTTTCTTATCTGACAACGTACTCATATAACTTTATAAGCAGAATTTTTATGTGGCCTAACCTCTTTATGAAAACCTCGATATATATATATATATATATATATATATATATATATATATATATATATATATATATATATATGCGTTTCCAAAAACAAAGGTTATAACATATTAATAAGCCGACGTATCATTCCGACCCATTTAACTTGAATATACGCCAATACACAATCCCTTTCATGCGAGGTTTGGCTTATCATATAATATATATCACACATCTATATATATACCGCCATACATATGTATTCACCAAACAAGCGTTATAAACATTAATAGACCGTGGCTTACGTTAGACCCCTCAATCTTCAATGACTAATTATCAATGTATTAACGCTTTGTGCAACCCACATGCGCAACCCTCTAATCATATGGTTCAACCATAGTATAACCTTCTCAAGCATACATATCGAACCACCAACGCTAACCTTTGAGAGGTTCGGGCCCCACAGCTTTATAAACCCTTCTTTTCTATTTGCCGATGCAATTAATCGCAACTGAATACTTCCGATTGCGATGATTCACTATTCACTTCACTGTGCCGATGCGATGAATCGCTTCGATGCGATGGTTCACTTTGACGCCGGAACTCAAACACGTATGAATCATGGTTCATAAACCCATCGGGTCCGCATCTCAATCGGAACTTTTGTCAACACGTTCCGCTGCCATAATTTTCTTCGATGCGATTCGTGACTCGGGTCCCACCTTATAAAACTTTTTTTGTTTTAACCTCGAACAATAGAACCTTATAATAAAACCCACGTATTTAACTTATTCACAATCGAAAAATATTTTTCGATTGTCTTACCATATTGCTTGGTTAAATAACCCTCGTCAATTATGAATGCTTGACCTTCTTGTCATATATATATCAACGCCTAACTTAATCCTCGACCATGGTTTTAACACTCGGCATATTTATCATTAGAGCATGCTTATAATGAAATCTTCGGACCCTTTGGTTTAATATCTCTTGCAGCCCTCGCATACATATATGTGCCGTGCCTTAGCACTCCTCTTTGTTTCGCTCTCGACCTTGTTTAAACCCACAACACAACATATATATATATATATATATATATATATATATATATATATATATATATATATATATATATATATATATATATATATATATATATATATATCTGTGTGTGTGTGTGTGTGTGTGTGTGTGTGTTTCAAATGCAAAAGTTCCACTGGGGCCCAGCAACGTAAAGCACCCTTCTCATCCGACGGTGTGTGTGTGTGTGTGTTTTTCAAATGCAAAAATTCCACTGGGGCCCAGCAACGTAAAGCACCCTTCTCATCCGACGGTGGGGAACTTATCGCGTCGTCCAGGATGATCCGACGACTGTCCTGCCGTATTGCGTTTTTTATTGACACATGTCCATCAGTGACATAGATCGCGTTATTTTTGACAAATCCGCTTACCGTTTAAAAATTTTCCGAACCCGCTGGTTTTCGTGGGTGAAACCACTGTTACTGTAGCTCCTCACGGTTCCTTTCCTTCGCTCAAGGTTCCACTTCCCCTACTCGATCATTGTAAATCGAATTCTTTGTATCATGATTCTTCACGACAACTTCTGTATGTTAGTGCGGTGGACCGATCTCTCAATATCGATTCAACACTGCAGTGACTTCATTCAAACAGTATATCCGATGCATAATTAAATATACCTAATCCCTCATATACTGTGACATTGCTTGCGCTCTTCATCAACAGATTAACCCAACATTTTATTTATTGAGGCTTGACACCAGTTCGATGTCGATTCAAGCGGGTCGAATCATTACTTTTCCATGTGCAGTCTTCGTAACGGGGATCACATACTAAATTGAGCTTCATCATTGGAACGCAGAAAGAATTAATCTAATTCCTCCATAATATATAACACAAGGAATTCACACCAGATTCCCTTTGCGCCCTTAAATTCGTTCTGCCTTCGAACCTTCAGACTCTTGAAACCCATATTCAATTTTGCCATAATAACGAAGACCCCACCTAGGTCTTGAGTCCCAGAACTTTACGCACCATAATACATAACAAAGTTTATAAGTTCGTTCAAAGTGCCTTATTCAATACCCAATTCGAAACAGGATCAGTCAATCTCATATATTCATCAACGCTCAGGAATTCCAGTTTTGATGTTATTCAAACTCCTTACAAATTACAAATCATTTTACATAACTCCTTTAATGACCTCTACTGGTATGGTTTGTGCATAAGAGGTAACTTTTCGACCAATCATCAATTTACTTTAACCATATACAAAATCACAGTTAAAGTCTCAGATACAGTCAGATACAGAGTTTACGCTGTCCACAAACATAACTGTTTTAATGGCCTCTAATGGTCTGTGCATAAGAGGTAAATTTTCAACACTCTATTCATACTTTCATAAACAATTCCAGCTGTCAATACATGTTTCCTTTTTGCCACAGAACCTCGAATGTTCCTTCTATAATATGTTCCCACACTCGTAAATCCGCTCTCATTATATATATCTCAAGTCAAATACCTCCGCTTTCCGATCGATGTCGTCTCGTCTTCCCGATGCTCTCGTCGCTTCTCCAGATCTCCAATCAACTGACCCTTCTAAAACTGCCTTTGCTTCATGTCTCATGCTCTCTTTGCCTTGTTGCTGTTTCAAGTGCTCCTCCTTTGCCATCTCCTTTGCCATCAATGACAACATTTCCAACAGTCTCCCCCTTTGGCATTGATGGCAATACACTTCCTCTACTTCTCTCTTTTACTTTCTTTTCCTCCCCCTTTTACATCAATGGCAAAGGGTTGCACATCTCCTAGTGTGTTTTCTATTTCTTCATTTCCTCTCTCTGAGATGTGTTTAGGCTTTCTTCTTCTGAATTTGTGCCCTGCTGCTCCAAATTGATGGACACGAGTTGTTGAGAGAACACTTTTGAGAATATTTGAACTTGTCTATACATAGGTGATGACAACCACATATAATCAGACTTGTATAATTAGGGATACATCATTGGATCAATACTTAAGGATTGTGAATGCTCCATGTGACATATCTAGCTTGCTTCAGCTATACTTCTGTCTATATTATAATCTTCATCTGAAATCCATATCTGTTGAGGAAGTTGTAGTTGGAGTATGTCTTCTTCTGCAATACACATGTGCAGTACCACACCTATTCAATTATGATAATGATGCCAATATATATTTTATAGTTGTGATTCACTTTTCTTGCCTGTTGGTGATGATATGAGCTAGGATGTTGATAATGATATTACAGTTAATAGCTGAAAGGTCCTTGTTGCTGTTGTGAACAATGAATCAAACCAAAGTTTACAAATTATTGTGAGATTAGGTGATCTTTCAATTTAAGAGACCAAATACCACTTTACTTCTTGCACACTGCACTTTCAAGAACAAGCCCTTGAGGCTAGACACATTCAATGTATTAGTCAAAATCACTTATCAATCATGTAATTTTCTTCATGAAATAAGGAGGTATGTATGTCAATGATCGATTTATCTTTACTGTAGTCCTTCATACTTCAGATGTTTTAACTGTTCTATCATGATGATCTTCCACACAACTTAAAGTTGTCTAATTGAAATCTCAGTAACCAGACTTCACCCAGATTTATGAATGATCTTGAGAAAGAGGCCTTGAAAATATACATGTACTAACTTAAGAAAGACATGCAATTAAGTATATAAATAGATACTGCTTCAATGTTTAATATAATGTTTCAAGTGTAGATAGAGTACTGATCCTTTAGCTTTGTTATTGACCTTTTCATGTTGAAAGCAAATAACTCTGGGACTTTTACCTTGATGCATTTTTTCCATAATCCTTTGATCCTGAGGACCTGTACCATATTGCTGCTACTCCATGATAACACTTGATATTCTGCTGACAGACATACTGTTTGTACCTAAACACCAACTGATATTACTTTGATAAACCATGCAAAGATTTCACTTTAACTTTCACTTGAACCCATAGATTCTACTATTGATCTTTCCACTGTTCACACCAACAATTATCAATCTCCTGAATTTGATCTTGGCATCATTAACCATTCTCCTATTTCCAGTCATTTTGTTTAAAGGAAAGCCATTGCATGTTCCTTTCTAGGACTGCTCTGGAATCATTGCTGCTTATAATTCAATTCAATTGTTCTAACATAATGATCTTCAGGAAGATATCTTCAATTTCTTTGCTTGGAATCTTCATGGGAAGATCAATCAGAGAATTATCACTCACTTAACTGTATTCATCCTAGAGGACTTTTCATAGATGAATGAAGTCATGACATAATGATGACAGACACTTCTCTTGCTAATCCTTCTTAATGTGATTCATTGTTAATTCTAGCAGTATGAGGCACAGTGTGATCATCACTTTAATGTGCTGAAGTCTTCTTATATCATCATGGCTGCTTGCTACTTTCTCTCCTTCCATCAACCTGCTGGCTATTGTGTGCTTCAGGTGATCTTCTTCCTCAATAAATCTTTGTTAGAGAAATTTCCCTTTTCCTTCCTGATCTCATAGTTGTTCTCATTACATGGAGCTCTTCTCAGACTGCTTTCATGGGGTCTATTTATGAGCTGCTCTCCCCCTGGGATGTTGCTTCATATTTGTCACTGTTTGGATATTTGTTTTGTTTTCTAGAGAAGCTCCCCCTGAGACTATGCTAGATTCATTATGTTATTGAGATGATAGGCTCCCCTTTTCTCTTTTCCTTCCATACTCTATTGGGGTTCATCATAATGTCTGTACTCCTTTTTGATTCATAGTTTTGTTTGATTGGATTGGATTTCATCATCTGTATGGAGTTCTTTATATATATGGCAGTTTACAGTCCTTTGCTTTGTGACCAAGTTTGATGCATACATAACATCTTATTTTATCGAAGTACATTTTAGCTGGAGTATAATATTTTGTTCCCCTCTTTGAACATAATTTACAATCAACAAGTTTATGTCCAAAATTATTGCATGCATAACAATAGCCATGGAAATGATTTGTGTACCTGGTGAAAGATTGTCTTTTCCCTTTGCTTTCTTGAGGTGTTCTTTTCATTTGATGCATCTTTTGTTGGTTAACATTGATTCTCTTTGTCTTACATTGTGCTGCATCATGTCCTGGTTTGTGGCAGGAGAAACAAGTGATACTTCTCATAGGAGGAAAGAATATTCTTTGACATCTTCCAAATTTATTCAGTTCATCCTCGTGAGTGCATGAGCCTTTTTCAGCTGACTGTTTCATCCTCTCATTCTCTGTCCTTTCATGTTGCTGCTTGATTCTTTTTGTTTCTTTGCAACTCATGTTCTTGCTGGCTTCTACTACTGTAGTAATATTCTGAGTTGCTTCATTGTCCTTTATAGCTTTTACAAAATGACATTCTTGTTATCTTCTACTTTGGACTTACTGGTTTCTCCTACATATCCTATACCAGCCTTTATGAGAGGTGATCTTTGAGCATTTAGCATTTTGTCCAATTGTCCAGTGCTTTTCATTAGAGGTGTATTCATTAATAGTTATCTTTGGGCTTTTTCTAAATTATTTCTTAGGCTCACTACTTCTTCTTCCATTTTTTCACATTCCAGAATTTTCTCTCTCACTTGTTGCAGCAGAGTGTCTTCTACTTTCTTTGCTTCTTCAAGCTGCGTCTTCAAGCTAATAATTTCTTTCTTATCTTCATATTCTTTCTCATCACATATTTGCACCAATGTCCTCAGGTCTTTGTTTTCATTCTTCAATCTTTCTATTTCAGTCAAGGCTATGTCAAGTTTGGCTTTTTCCTCAGCTGCAATTTCTTCATGATTCTTACTACCCATTCACACTAGCAGATACCTCATGTGATTGAACATTTTCCTTTTGACATGAATTTTTCTTCTTCTTAATTTTCTTCTCCTTCTTGACAATGCAATCCTCAGTGTCTACTCCATGCATGAAATGCAATCTGTCCCAAATTTCTTTTGCAGAGGTTAAATCCATTATTAACTCAAGATCCTTGTTATGAAGATTGTTATATATCACACATTTTCCCTTGGAATTCCTCTGTTGTTCATTCACTGTGGGTGAGTCTGTGCAGTAACCATCACATACAAGCTTCCATACCTCAGGTTCATAAGCCAATAATCATGTTTTAACTTTATCTCTCCATTCAAGAAAGTTTGTTGTATTTAACACAAATACATTTTGATGGTCCATGACTCAATCAGATCTCCTTCAAGCTATTAAGCTTACACCAAAGGAACCGGCTCTGATACCAATTGTTGAACCCTTAGTTCAGCTCTGTTCTGAACCTTCTCTTCTGCTGTCCATCAATCTTCATATCTGCCCTGCATCATCTCAGCATCTTCTCGGATTCTCTATCATCTCCTCCTTCTGCTCTGCCTTACTGCTTCATTTCTGCATCTCTTACTTCACTCTCTAACCTCTCTATGCATATCAAGGTGATATCATTTATATAGATTTCCTTATGACTGTTTGTATTCCTCAGGGAATTCGAAATGGATAACCATACCTCTTAGCCTTCTGCCTTCTCATTTCTTTTCCAGCTCACTCAGAAAAATATAACTGTATGTACTAATTTCGATATTACAGTGGAATTTTTGTTTTCTTCCGAAGACTTTCCAATGCATCACAAACAATAAAAATCAATTACAACATTTACATTCACATTTTCAGTTACATAAAGACAATTTTACTCAGCCCA
This sequence comes from Pinus albicaulis, assembly GCA_034641835.2. Lineage (NCBI taxonomy): Eukaryota > Viridiplantae > Streptophyta > Pinopsida > Pinales > Pinaceae > Pinus > Pinus albicaulis. The sequence goes on from CM076575.1 coordinate 820,719,068, forward strand.
TTTTCTGGCTTTTGGCTTTGCCGGCTTTGTATTTTCTGCTGCTGTCAGGTAACTGTTCTGCCTTCTTCTACTCACTGTCTTCTGCATATTTTCCAGTTTTCTATGCTTGTACACCTGTCAAATTCATTCATGTTCATATTCCTGTTCACTGTGATTGTGTGTCTGTTGTATATATATATATATATATATATATATATAACTGCTGATCTGGAAATCTAATTAAATACCCCAAATAAAATCAGAGTCTGGCGAATTCAATGATATATCTGGCTTCCTTAAAGTTTCAAATATGAGATTTAAGTTAAAACTCTCTTATGGTAATAAGGCAACAATCTCCACTATGCCTGAAAGTGGACGCACCCAACTATAATTTCTTATTTGACAACGTACTCATATAACTTTATAAGCAGAATTTTTATGTGGCCTAACCTCTTTATGAAAATTTATGAAAACTCTCGATATATATATATATATATATATATATATATATATATATATATATATATATATATATATATATGCGTTTCCCAAAAAATAGGTTATAACATATTAATAAGCCGATGTATCATTCCGACCTATTTAACTTGAATATACGCCAATACACAATCCCTTTCATGTGAGGTTTGGCTTATCATATAATATATATCACACACACACACACACACACACACACACACACACACACACAGATATATATATATATATATATATATATACCGCCATACATATGTATTCACCAAACGAGCGTTATAAACATTAATAGACCGTGGCTTATGTTAGACCCCTCAATCTTCAATGACTAATTATCAATGTATTAACGCTTTGTGCAACCCACATGTGCAACCCTCTAATCATATGGTTCAACCATAGTATAACCTTATCAAGCATACATATCGAACCACCAACGCTAACCTTTGAGAGGTTTGGGCCCCACAACTTTATAAACCCTTCTTTTCTATTTTCCGATGCGATTAATCGCAACTGAATACTTCCGATTGTGATGATTCACTGTTCACTTCATTGTGCCGATGCGATGAATTGCTCCAATGCGATGGTTCACTTTGATGCCGGAACTCAAACATATATGAATCATGGTTCATAAACCCATCGGGTCTGCATCTCAATCAGAACTTTTGTCAACACGTTTCCCTGCCATACTTTTCTCCGATGCAATTCGTGACTCGGGTCCCACCTTATAAAACTTTGTTTGTTTTAACCCCGAACAATATAACCTTATAATAAAACCCACGTATTTAACTTATTCACAATCAAAAAACATTTTTCGATTGTCTTACCATATTGCTTGGTTAAATAACCCTCGTCAATTATGAATGCACGACCTTCTTGTCATATATATATCAACGCCTACCTCAATCCTCGACCATGGTTTTAACACTCGACATATTTATCATTAGACCATGCTTATAATGAAATCTTCGGACCCTTTGGTTTAATATCTCTTCCAGCCCTCACATACATATATGTGTCGTGCCTTAGCGCTCCTCTTTGTTTCGCTCTCGACCTTGTTTAAACCCAAAACACAACATATATATATATGTGTGTGTGTGTGTGTGTGTGTGTTTATTGACCTTTCAATCCATGAATTAGCAATGATTAAAACCCAAATATGATGCGAAAGTTCCACTGGGGCCCAACAACGTAAAGCACCCTTCTCATTCGACTGTGGGGAACTTATCGTGTCGTTCAGGATGATCCGACGACTGTCATGCTATATCGTGTTTTTTATTGAGCCGAGCTTTAATCGCTCAAATAAACGCGATAAATGTTGTTTTGGTAAACCGCCTTAGGACACGTGTCCATCAGCGACATAGATCGCGTTATTTTTGACAATTCCTCTTACCGTTTAAAAATTTTCCGAACCCGCTGGTTTTCGTGGGTGAAACCACCGTTACTGTAGCTCTTCACGGTTCCTTTCCTTTGCTCAAGGTTCCACTTCCCCTGCTCGATCACTATAATTGACTTCTTTGTATCATAATTCTTCATGACGACTTTTGTATGTTAGTGCACTGGACCGATCTCTTGGTATCGATTCAACACTGCAGTGACTTCATTCAAACAATATATCCGATGCATAATTAAATATACCTAATCCCTCATATACTGTGACATTTCTTGCGCTCTTCATCAACAGATTAACCCAACATTTTATTTATTGAGGCTTGACACCAGTTCGATGTCGCTTCAAGCGGGTTGAATCATTACTTTTCCATGTGCAGTCTTTGTAACAGGGATCACATACTAAATCGAGCTTCATCATTGTAACGTAGAAAGAATTAATATAATTCCTCCATAATATATAACACAAGGAATTCACACCAAATTCCCTTTGCGCCCTTAAATTCGTTCTGCCTCCGAACCTTCAGACTCTTGAAACCCATATTCAATTTTGCCATAATAACGAAGACCCCACCTAGGTCTTGAGTCCTAGAACTTTACACACCATAATACATAACAAAGTTTATAAGTTCATTCAAAGTGCCTTATTCAATACCCAATTCGAAACAGGATCAGTCAATCTCATATATTCATCAACGCTCAGGAATTCCAGTTTGGATGCTATTCAAACTCCTTACAAATTAAAAATCATTTTACATAACTCCTTTAATGACCTCTACTGGTATGGTCTGTGCATAAGAGGTAACTTTTCGACCAATCATCAATTTACCTTAACCATATACAGAATCACAGTTAAAGTCTCAGATACAGTCAGATACAGAGTTTACACTATCCACAAACATAACTCTTTTAATGGCCTCTAATGGTCTGTGCATAAGAGGTAAATTTTCAACACTCTATTCATACTTTCATAAACAATTCCAGCTGTCAATACATGTTTCCTTTTTGCCACAGAACCTCGAATGTTCCTTCTATAATATGTTCCCACACTCAGAACCAGTTTCTCATTATATATATCTTAAAGCAAATACCTCTGCTCCTTGACTGATGCTGCTCCTTGCTCCTGATGCTCCTCTGCTGCCTCTCCAGATCTCCAATCAACTGACCCTTCTAAAACTGCCTCTGCTTCATGTCCCATGCTCTCTTTGCCTTGTTGCTGTTTCAAGTGCTCCTCCTTTGCCATCTCCTTTGCCATCAATGACAACATTTCCAATAACATCTTGACAGTACTTCGTCAAAGTCAGGTATCACATTATTATTTAGAATGGTAGTGTTGAACACATGCAATTCAGATGCCTCCAAGTGCGGTGAGTACCATCTCTCGATCAGCTATTGTCTCCTCAATAGCTAGCAAATTGTTCCTGATTTCAGTCAGCTTCAGAAAGTATGATTGGACAGACTCATCCCTGCCTTTCTTCAGATTCTTCAATTGATTCTTGAAGAATAGTACTTGATTCGCATTGTTGGCCTTGAACATGAGGATCAATTTATCATACATCTCTTTGGATGTGCCCAACTCAGAGATGTAGGCCACCAGACTTTTATGAATGGATTCCTGATCATCAACTTTGCTTTGATCTCCCTCTTCTTGTACTTTGTTTTGGCAGCAACAGTAGCAGTGGATGGAGGTTCTTGTATTTTACCCTGCACATAGTCCATGACATCTTGGTCTTCTAATTTGAGATCCAATATCATTTTCCAAGCATGGAAGTCATCCTTCCTAGTCAATTTGTCATCATCCTTGAAGCTATAGCTTGTGGAACCCATTATCCTCTCTGCTGATTGCTACAAATAGGGCTTGTCTTCACCTCAGCTCTAATACCATGTAAATTTATGTAGATGTTCTATGCTTGATGCAACTTTAATTTTTATTTCAGCGATCACATAAATAGTCAAGTAAAATGTTGATAGAACATACTATAGGATCTATAGAAGACAAACTAGAAACAAAATAATGTGTTGGTGCGTTACGGCGGTCAGCAGGATGCTTCAACTAGCAAAGTCCTCTTGGTCGGCCAACCCAGCTTGTGTCACAACAGCCCTCAAATCAGTCACCCAGTCAACTCAAAGTCAACCCAGAAAATTCAAAGCTGTCCAGAAAAGTCAACATAGGGCAGCAACAATAAAGTCAATGCATCTCAGACTTCGGTCAAACTTTTGACCTTGGTTTTTGTGCCAATGAGTACGGCCTTCCAAATCGAACTTTCCACCAAATTTTAGCCCTTTTGGACCATGCGTTGACCAAAGTCAACATTGGTCAAACTAGCATGGAAACCCTAGCTGCAGTGAGTTGCAGTAAATTTCAGTCAACCCTTGCTGCAGTAAATTGTCCTCTTTCCCACGTGTGAACTGAATTTGCCTCCAAGGAGCTCATACTAAATCAGAAGAGAAGATGTGAGTGATGAGAGTGAGTGAAATGATCTCCAACGTTGAATGTATATATATCCATCATTGAGGTGTGTGACACATCTGCTGGGGGTGTAAAACCTTAAGGCCGACCTGCACATATTTGAAATTATTAAAAATTAATTCAAAATAAATGTTCCGCTCATCAGATTAAGATCAATTTTATATCGATCTTACACTTCTCCGAAAGAGGAACCCAATAAAAATATTGGTATCTTCATCTGAGCATCACAACATGGAGTTTGGACCTATTTGTGCAATTTTAACATAAGGCTAGGGGAAAAACCTGCGAATATTTTTCAAACTGAAGAAAACGAAATGTAGTTCATTTGTCCGTCGTATTCTTCAACCAAAATCGAAGCACAAAGAATGGCGGAGGCTCCCCTAATGCGAGGCATTTGAAACCAACTTTCAACTTATTTTCATGGCCCATCATGGCTTCCGAAACCACCAGTTCCTCAGCGGTGACACTCCACACGATATGCGCGTTAGTCATATCACCGGAGGTCGAGATTTCCAGACAGTCGCAGGACTACATCAGATACATTGCGTAACTTCGTCACGCTGCCAGTGCTATGACAAATTTGCTCGTCATGGTCTTACAGTGCGGCGAGAGGCTTCATGTGTCAACCACTTGCCTCTATGACAGTGGCGTTGCGGATCTCCAATACACTCGATATGTCATTGCCTTTTAGCCTTTCACCTGCGTATGTGTTGACAGCTCTTTGTGTGCTGACGTGGCCGCCCTTTGAAAAATTGGACATGCGTTTTCCTTAAACGCGGCTTTCGACAGATTCACGCCGAATTGCTTGAATGAGTTCATGGGAGGTCTACAACTTATTTTAAACTGATGGCCGATGCTTCATCCAAATGCTCGACATATTAGCACGCCCCTCAAATTTTTTATTGTAAGGTGGCAGCATACGGGTTGTGAAAAGCCTCAAAATTCCCCTTCGTAATCCCATGGTTTTTGTTTTACACAATTCATGTGTTGTGCAGGGCTCACACTATTCATGAAGCAAGAGTTTCGGAGGTCGCACTTTCTGGATGCAACTGGAGATCTTCAAGTGCGTTTTGTCAAACCTGGTCTGCGGCATGCATATTGTCCACATCACAGATGGAGTGCGACTCTTTGGAAAGACCATCCGACGTTTTCAAACGACGCACATGCAGCTCTACTACCAACGGTGAGAATCAACAATGGATTTCTTCTACTCCTTCCGACTTTCTCGATAGTGACTAAAGGTTGGTTTATGACTCCCCTTTGAGATCACACATTACAGTGGGAAAATCAGGGAAATAATCCATGTGGGTGATTTTATGGTGCTCCTCCATCCCTTGTGCGGCTGGCGCTACCCTTTTTTTTCGTGTAGCAACAAAACTATCACTAGTGCATGAGTAACTGCCTCGATGGCATGCTTGGACAACATGCGCTTCATGTGATGCGGCATGAGAGACAGGGTCTTGCGCTATAATCCCAGCTCACCCTCGATGTATTTTCCATTTACGTGGGTCATGGCTTGATGCCTATATTGTTATTTTGGAGCCATCTCTGATAGCTTGGGTTTTAGTAACCATCGCCATCGTAATAAATGACTTTACCATGATTCATGCTCCTTAATACGTAGCCAAAAAAGAAATGCGAAGGACAAAACAATAGCATAAACAATGATTTTATCAGACAAGTTCATAAGCAGGTTGAAAGCGATCCTCCTACTTGAGGCACATATAAGGATTCATATAAATAACTAAAGCAAGGTATTTTGAAGCATATTACTTGGACACACAATGCTTAAAACGAGAAACCAGTTGAAGGCCTGACAATTTAATGAGTTTATTAATTTCACATGGCTACCATTAGAGAACGATGTCTCTCAATTTAAAAATAATTAACATGTGACCACAAGCTTAATGGAGAACCCAAATAGAATGCTTAAAAATCCATGGTGAAGGTGCTTCTGGGAGATATGAGGTAGGTTAAAAGAGGGAGGATATCATTTTGGATAAGTTAGGGTTTCAACAAACCCTAAAATGGTTAGCATGATGCGATCGGGTGTGAGGCCTTGAGGGAGACGAACTCGCTATGGCCAAGGTCAAAACCCTAATGGTTTGAGCAAGCAGAGGGGGGACCCGAAATTTTGAATACCCCAAAAAGTTTGGGGTGCTATTGTAGCGGCTACAACAAATGGCGAACCACTAGTAGAATCCAACATCTCTGCCAAGATCCCTACAATAATTTGAGTCAGGATAGTAATGCAAGGGAATATTGAACAGGTACTGTGGGTACCTCTGGTGTTACTTTGACCTCTACAGATGTGTCCAATCCTTGTGCCTCAGCTAGGTCTTGTTAATCGAAAAATGCCCAGGCTGAAATTCATGCATGCCAGTAGTTTGATGATGATGCAGACAACAAGCCAAGAAGCTTATTATATTCAGAATTTTAAAATATGTTTCTGGTTTTTCTCCACTGCTAGCAGGCCTAGATAGTACCTCGACGAAGTCACCTCAAGAAATTACAAACGTTGCTCCGCTGCTAGCGAGCCTGATCAGTGCCCTGGCGGATTCGTTGCGTTAGCTCTCTGCGTAGGAAGCCTTTCTCAATCCTTTACCCTTAGTTGTTTCATGTGCTAGTAGCACTTATTTTGCATGGGCAGATGAGGGATCTCGACTTATTTTAAGCGAAAGAGAGGTTGTTTCTTGTTTGAAAAAAACTGAAAGATATTCTGATTTGGGTTTGCCATCACGCAAAGCCTTCGCGTCCTATCTCCTATCCACAAGAAAAACATGAAAATCAAATCATTAAGATATTCAAGACTATGTTGGGCACAAGGCTCAGGTTGCGAATAGAGGCCATTTAAACTGATTAGGGTTCCCCACAAGAAACCTGCTCGTACCTCCCTGGCTAATGAATTATACTCGTAGGAATAATATTGAGAACATGACTTTGATGACATGTTCTGAGAGAAGCCGCCTCTTGGGGTAACCACCACAACCTCATGCAAATAATAGGATTAGGGTTTCAACAATTATGACACAAAAAGCAAGATATATCATTACGGTTTCGATGCATGCAAAGAGGTGAAAGAAATTCATCCGGCTTCAAACACGTGCAAGGAGGAGTAAGAAGGCTAGTCGGGGCACCGAGGGTTTTAATGCTCCGATTTCAATGACGGCTCATCCAGTGGCACACAATATACAAAAACTTTCCAAACTAGGTTAACAACCAGTGCATATGATGTGAGGAAAGTGTACAACATGATGCAACGAGCAAGGCTTATGACGCAATGCAATGCCATGTGCAAGAAAGATCAACAAGTTGCGGGTGAAAAAATAAGGCAAAGCACATGCAATGATTATCTGAATATTATGCAACAATAAACGAACTGAAAGAGCATGAGTGCAAAATAAATGGAAAATCATAATGCATAAGGCTACTGACCATAAGAAAAGACAACAAACATAGTTTTAAACCATAAAGCAAACCCTAGCAAGTAAAACCTAATTAAAAACTTGAACCAACAAACTTTTATTAACATATCCTCGCTAGCCTAAAACTAAAACCCTAATTTAACCATAGAGGCGGTCAGGTTATGTGAAATTAGATTTCCAGTGCAGCCACCTCATTAGTTCCCACCCTGCAAGAACAACAATGTTCACAATCAGAACTAGAATACAAAATTGTGCACCGAAAACAAGACTTACCTGAAAAGCATGTGAAACAACCAGAAGGTCATGGCTACTTACCAGAGAACGTGCAAAAATGGATTTTTCAAGCTGAATTGCACTTTCATCCTGATACATAGAAATATGTAGTTGAAACCTAAAATCATTTATAAATGACACACATCCATCCATGCAAAACCCTAGGTCCGACGGAAGTGGAGTAAGACATTGCTTATTTGCAGGTATATTCATCAGATAGGATCCGTCAAGCCAGCTTGGAATCTCATCATGATGTCGAGGATGATCAATTTGATGGAATGGGAAAAATAAGCATCCACCAGGCGAATTTGAGGTGCTCGCGAATCCAAGTGCAGAAACCCTAATTTTGAAAACCCTAGTTTGAAGTTGTCCTTGGGTTTTGTCGGGGACGTAAGGACCTGACGTAACCATCAGCGGGAGTTGAAGTGCCTCACCATCCTGAACACACTCTGGGCCTTCAAACGAGGGGTTTTCAAACTTGAGTGGTTTCATTAGATCAACTGGCGAATGGATGTGATCATTATTTGTGGTGATTGGACAACCGTCGGTGGGCTTATTATTAATTTGGTCAAATATTTGTGAATTGATAGATTGACAATCCAACATATCAGATTCTTTAGCTTTCCCAGGATGAGATGAATTGACCGGAAGAATTTCATGTAATCGGGAGGTTTGTAAGACATCACATGTTAGTACCTGAATGCAACCTGTATTGGTTGGGCAACAACCAAAAATATTAGAGACAATGGCTGGTGTTTTACTTTCAGTGAATAAATTAGGGTATATTGGTTGTTTCATATCAACTATTAGGGGACAAAAATATGTGCTCAGGGAAATATCACTTGGATTGAAGGCTTTCCCAAATGAGCTGGCATCCTGCGCGATTATGCTAAGAGGAGCGTGGTGCGTGGGAACCATAATTTCAGAAACCCTAATTTGAGATACCCTAGTTTGACTTGTTTCAGGGGTCTCATTAGGATCATGAGAACTTGAGATAACCGTCGACAGAAGCTGAATTGCCTTGACTTCCTGATGGGTCCCTGAATCATCAAAAAGCGAATCATTGAATTTCGGTGGCTTCATAGGGTCGATAGATAGATACGAATGACAGTCCCCAAAGGCGTGAGTAAATATGTTTCCAGATAAATAACAATCATTGGAATCACCAATTTGGTCAGGTTGGGCATTTGGTATATTAGGCTCCTCTAGGGTTAAAAATGGGGATGAACCAGCAAGAGAAACATCTTGAGGTTGTCGAGACAGGTTGTCACTCTCTTGGTTGTTTAAATATTGCCAATGAAAAAGATCAGAAACAAGATATTCGTCAATTTTTTAATGTGATTGTGAAACACCACCCGCGTGTTCATGATTGTCGTCAACACCAGTACAAGACAATTTCGAATGACTTGAAGAAATTATTGGCGTGGTGGGCTCAAGAAATGAATCAGGGAATAATGGATGAAATGGTTTGGATGCGGGGGTATCAATTGTACAAGGACCTTCATCTCGCACTTCAGTGTCATCCAGAGAGGCCAATGATCCTGCATGCACATCACGGTCCAAGGATTTTGCAGGGCAATCAACTTTATTCGGGACAAGGCCCAATTTATTATCGATATTCAAATGAGATTTAGAACTAGACCCAGGCAAATGTTTAGTGGACCCGAGATTGGTTTCATCAACAGGGAGAGATGTTAGGCCAATGTGGTTTTCAAGTTCTAATTTGACAGGGTGCGTGAGAGATTCAGAGGTGATACAACAGGTTTTATTTTTTGGTACGCATCTATCATCACTTAGAGCTTTTGCGACCAAAACTCCATTATGCAGCAATTAAAGAGGAGGAAAAGGAATGTCACAAATATAAATATTCTTCTTGGAGGCTTGAATGTGTTCTAGACTTGGGGAAATAGACAAGGAAATATTAGGGACACAATCCAGACAAATGGAAACTTGAGGATTATCATAACAGACATTGGGATTAGGCTTCATTGCTAATTGAAGGTGTTCCAGGGAAATGAAAACCACCTGTCGAAACTGTTCAATTACATATGCCTAATCGACATCTCTTTCAGGGAACTAAGAACAAGAATGAACAAATCTAATATAAAACTCCTCTAGAGATTCTTGAGGTTCCATTATGATCTCATTTAACCTTATTAATACATTTTGAAAATCGTATATGTTAAAATCTTGTTGAAATTCACTAGCGAGCCGCTCGAACGAATGGATGGAAGCTGCTGGCAATGTGCGTCACAATTGTTGAATGCGACCTTCGAGAGTGAGGGAGAAGAGCACACAAGCTAGCTCCTCATCATCAATTTCGTAATACTCACAAAACTCAAAGAAATCAGAAAGGTGCTCGGTTATGGAAATTCCATTCTCACCATCGAATTTTAACTGAGACAAGTGATATAGATGTTCACCAGGGATTGAGCATTGAGACCCAGATAAATCTGATAAGCATCTCGAGAGAATGATTTGGGAACGAGCCATTTACAGATATGAGACTAACTGCAGGCTCTAAGGGCTCAGCTTGTCATCTGGCCCTCCTTCTAGCGCCAATTTGTTGATGGGAAAATTTGTACTACTGACAACAAAGGGGGTCTCCCCGGTGAAAGGTCCCAATTAGACCTCACACCGTTTGGGATAGGAGCCCCATCTAGTATGTGGGCTCGGCTACCACCATAGTGTTTCCACTCTTGGTCGTTGGATGAAAAGATGATGAAGCGAGGGAAAGGGAAAAATGACCAATTAGTGAAGCAAAATTAACCCAATATTGACGAACCACAAACAAAGATATAAGCAAGTCTAAGTAGCAAAATAAAAGGGGGGGTACGCCATGAGCGGGATTGGTGAGCCAAAAAACCCAGTCAGACGTACATGAAAGAAAACACACCAGAAGTTAACTGCAAAGTAGTTTACAATAGATCATTGACATGGCAAGGAACAAATAAACACTTATTTGAAAGAAAACATACATGCAACCACTGTGAATTAGTTCATAACCAATTGGATACATGAAAGCACACTTACAACATAGTGAAATATTAGACAACTATTACTATCACCACAAGCAAGCACGTGAATCAGTGTCGGAAAAGAGAATATATTATTAATGCTGCTGCAACTTCAAATACATATTTTACAACTCGTCAAAGCCTAGTAGTGGAACATGGGATATTCATCTCAATGCATGATACCAAAACCCTAGCCTTGCTACCTCTCCCTCTACTTGATACCAAGGGCTGAGTGCCTTTAGCTCTCAAGCACCAATTCTCTGTCTCCTCTTGGTTTCAATTGCAGAGCTAAAAGTCCTTTACTGATTTCCCGAAGCTGCACATATAGGCTGAACTGACTCTTGAGTTTCCCTTGACTCTTGACCTCCCCGACTGTTGGGTTGGCTTGCGACTTGGGTCATTTGCGACCTATGACTTGCGGTCACTTGTGATCTGCGACCTAGGGAGGTTTGCGACCTAGTGTTTCATCCCCTTTTCAGTTCTCTTTTGGTGGGCTTCAAACCTTTCGGAACAGAAATTCCTTTTCTTGCACAAATGACCAAGTGCTAGATGTGATTTTGAGCTTATTACGAGGTTCTCGATGTTTTTCAAGGAACCACCTTTCTCACCGGAGGAAACCCTAACCATGCAATCTCCACGATGAGCCTTAGTCTTTCTGCATAGACCAAAATCCCTCTTCCTTCTTTTCGCTTTGAAACTGAATATACCTCAATAGTTGTTGTTTGACTTGGGTCAGGTATTTCCGCAATATCAACCCCTTTGGGTCGCTTCAACTACCAACTCGGCTTTAGAGCTTGCCTAAATGCCGGGGATCTTCCTTAGTAGCTTCAATCCTACACGGAGACAAAAGCATTAAATAAGCATTGAGACCAATATAATTTCATTAAATACAAGAATTAAATATTATAAAAAATGAATTCTTAGAAATTTCTTGCAAATTGACAATCACGGGTCTGCACATTAATATGTCTATTGTTTTAGCACCGAGGTAGAAAAAATCATTGTGTTCCCTTTCCCAAACTTCAACGGAGGAAAACGTTCACGTCATAAATATTAGAAGCATACACTGCAACTATTAAAAGAGGTCACTAGTATAGCTGCCCCCTTTTCTCTTTCTATCGTGAGATGGTGCGACCCAAGTGGAAATGCGACTCATTAGTGGTCGCTGAGTCACATATCGGACAAATTCAGAACTTGGGCCGAGGCCTTGTAACAAAACCTAGCGACTCGAGGGAGAGTGTGAGCTCTCTGTTAGTCGTAAGGTCGCATGATGGATGACTCGTAATATCTACGACTCAGCGACTGAAGGGAGAGTGCGACCTCTCTACTAGTCGCAAGGTCGCAATGATGGACGACTCGTAATATCCACGACTCAGCGAATTGAGGGCGAGTGCGATCTCCTGATAGTCACAAGGTCGCAATGATGGATGAATCATAACATCTGCGACTCAGCTACTGGTCGCTTTGAGACGACAGTCGCACCTCCGTGCTGCATCTCCAAAATCCTGAATTTTGCGACCTATAGCGTTTGACCCAAATTAACAACAAACCTGCAAAGGTGATCATCCAAGTGGCATCTACAGACCGGGTTAGGCCTTCGATAGTTAAGGCTAGGGGCGAAACCTGCAAATATTTTTCAAACTGAAGAAAACGAAATGTAGTTCATTTGTCCGGCATATTCTTCAACCAAAATCGAAGCACAAAGAATGGCAGAGGCTCCCCCAATGTGAGGCATTTGAAACCAACTTTCAACTTATTTTCACGGCCCATCATGGCTTCCGAAACCACCAGTGCCTCAGCGGTGACACTCCACACGATATGCGCGCTAGTCATATCACCCGAGGCCGAGCTTGCCAAACAGTCGCAGTACTACATTGGATACAACACGTAACTTCGTCACGCTGCCAGTTCTTTGACAAAGTTGCTCTTCGTGGTCTTACAGTGCGGCGAGAGGCTTCATGTCTCGACCACTTGCCTCTATGACAGTGGTGTTGCAGATCTCTAATACACTCGATATGTCATCACCTTTCAACCTTTCGCCTGTGTATGTGTTGACAGCTCTTTGTGTGCTAACGTGGTCACCCTTTGAAAAAATGGACATGCATTTTCCTTAAATGTGGCTTTCGACAGATTCACGCCGAATTTCTTGAATGGGTTCATGGGAGGTCTACAACTTATTTTAAAGTGATGGCCGATGCTTCATCCAAATTCCCGAGATACTAGCACACCCCTAAAATTCTTGTTTGTAAGGTCGCAGCGTACGAGTTGTCAAAAGCCTCAAAACTCCCCTTCGTAATCCCATGGTTTTGGTTTTACACGATTCATGTGTTGTGCAGGGCTCACGCTATTCATGAAGCAATAATTCTGGAGGATGCATTTTCTAGACGCAACTGGCGATCTTCAAGTGTGCTCTGTCTAACCTGGTCTGCGACATGCAGATTGTCCACATCGCAGATGGAGTGCGACTCTTTGGATAGACCATCTAATGTTTTCAAACGGCAGACATGCAGCTCTGATACTAACGGTGGGAATCAGTCGTGGGTTTCTTCTACTCCTTCGTGCTTTCTCGATAATGACTAAAGGCCGGTTTATGACTCCCCTTTGGGATCACGCATTATAGTGGGAAAATCAGGTTAATAATCCATGCGAGTGATTTTCTAGTGCTCCTCCACCCCTTGAGCGGTTAGCGCTACCCTTTTTTTGCGCGTAGCAACAAAAATATGACTAGTGCAAGAGGAACTGCCTCGATGGCATGCTTGGAAAACATGCGCTTCATGTGATGCGGCATGAGAGACAAGATCTTGCGGTATAATCCCAGCTCACCCTCGCTGGATTTTCCCTTTACGCAAGTCATGGCTTGATGCCTATATCGTTATTTTGGAGCCATATTTGATAGCTGTGGTTTTAGTAACCATCGCCATCGATAAATGACTTTACCATGATTCATGCTCCTTAATACGTAGCCAAAAAAGACCTGCAAAGGACGAAACAATATCATAAACAATGATTTTATCGGACAAGTTCATAAGCAGGTTGAAAGCGATCCTCCTACTTGAGGCACATATAAGGATTCATATAAATAACTAAAGCAAGGTATTTTGAAGCATATTACTTGGACACACAATGCTTAAAACGAGAAACCAACTAAAGTCTTGACAGTTTAATGAGTTTATTAATTTCACATGGCTACCATTAGAGAATGATGTATCTCAATTTAAAAATAATTAACATGTGACCACAAGCTCGATGGAGAACCCAAATAGAATGCCTAAAAATCCATGGTGAAGGTGCTTCTGGGAGATATGAGGTAGGTTAAAATAGGGAGGAGATCATTTTGGATAAGTTAGGGTTTCGCCAAACCCTAGAATGGTCAGCATGATGTGATCGGGCCTAAGGCCTTGAGGGAGACAAACTTGATGGGGCCCAGGTTAATACCCTAATGGTTTGAGAAAGTAGAGGGGGGACTCGAAATTTTGAATACCCCCAAAAGTTTGGGGTGTTGTTGTAGCGACTACAATATAATCTTGTTCTTTTGATCTTTTTATGAGCATTATTACTTTTTGATGCCACAAAACACTTGAAAACATCATTTATAACCTTTTTACAAAATTTTGTCTTCCATTCATGATGACCTAAGTGTGACATGAATTTTATTTGGATTTTTATGGTTTGACTCCATCATGACACCTAATGGATCATGAAACCATGAATTTGACCATTAAACCTCTGAAATGACCTGTGACTATGTGATGATAACTGACATGATGATTCTATCCACGACTCATGACTAATGACAATTCATGATGGAAATACCAAAATGACTTTTTAAAACCCTGATCATGATGGAAGAAGGAAACACCTAAACAAGCTGAACCAGTGACCAAATTTTTATTTGAAACCTAATGAAATGATAAAATTTTGACTTGACACCCTAACAACAACTTTGAAAGAGCACATTTGATCACTGGTGACAGGCATAATTGACTGAAACTAACGGGTTTGAAAGAGTCTACACAATTTTTCTATGAAATACTTGGTAAAGGCATGTTTGCATCCTTAACAGAAATTTTGGAAGCATTTTGTGCAAGGTGGGGTTGTGGTTCATGAAATTAGCTTTCCTTGATCTAAGAAATAGAAAGTATATATTTGGCATGAGAACTTATAGAAGAAGGCACTGGTCCTTTACCTTCAAGCGGGGTAGTTAGTGAGGAAGAAGAAGATCTTCGTGAAGAGGAAAATCCTTCTCCTCCCTTCTATGAGCCAAAAAATGATGACAAATGGATTTCCTATTTGAAAATTCTTTAGGATATGGATGAAGTGAGTGGGAAATAGGGTCTTATTATAGAGAGAAAGTGTGAGACCGTGGGCATCCATATCGAGAATGAGGCAGTCAATAAAAGGAGCATGAAAAAATATCACTCGAAACCATGTCAAAGTTAGGGATGGATCCTTTACCATGAAATTATTAAGGAATTCATTTTAGAAGAATACCTTAAGACAATGGATTTGAATGTGTCATCTAAATAAGAGAACAATAGTAAAGAGACCCATATTGTGATGACAAAGTTGTAGTGGATTTAAAAGAAGATATTTTTGACCATGTAGAGAAAGAACATGAAGAATTTCCTTATCCTTTTATCATTAAACAGGAAATAGTTGAAGAACAAGTTGAGGAGAGCCTTAATGTCAGGATTATTCAAGAACCCTCCCTCCCTCCTCTAGATGAAATCACAAGTTGTATTCCCTTCCAAGAAATTGACCTTCATGACACATTTTTTATCGATTCGAAAGAGGGGGATCTAGTAGAAAAGCATACCTTTGAAGTGGATGGTGATTATGAAGAGATAAAATCTATTGATGCCTTCCTCAAGGTTGACATTTGAAATGGGACTTGGGCTATTCCTTCTTCATCAATAATCCTATATATGACACAAATATTGAGGGATGTCAGGTTGCAGAGTTTTGGCCACATGAACAACCATAGATTATGAGAATCCACATGTACATGTGCAAAAAAATGGTGTTATATATCCATTATATATAAAACAAAATTATAGGTGCAGATGCCCTTGATATGAGGCTTGCAAGTGTATAAAGATTCATTCAACATGAAGGATCTTAATCTCGCAGTAATGGGAAAGTTGCAACATGTTCAATTCCAAACATATTCCATGAATTTTCAACCTGATATGCTAAAGCAATCAATCATTAGTTGTAGGTTTCAATATGTTTTAAATTTTCCTCAATTGTCTCATCATTTTTTTTTCATGTGATTAGGTACATCTAGGGAAGTCCACAATAATTATCCAAGTTTCAGTTAGAGTCGTCATAAAAACCTTCTTTTCCTTTTGATTCAACAAATGGAAATGATGAGTGGTCTTGCTCCTACAGTTAGAGGGATAATTATATTGGCCCAATCAATATATGAATTAAAGAAGCATGTAGTCACATAAGGAAACCATTTTATTCCTTATCCCTTATTCCTTGTGATTATCAATTCATTACACTACTAGTCCAAGACATGAAAAGTGTCGAAATATGCTTATCACAAGTTTGATATTTCACTATTTTTTTAGCAACCAAGCACAAGGGTAAAAACGGAAGTAAGAATTTTTTTTTCTAGTTGCATTGGTTATATGAATTTACCTAAACATGCTTCATTTCTTTGATATTAGAGTAGGAAAGAATGAATAAGCTCTTTAGATAACATTAGCTTAGTTCTGTATATTTCTCATTTCTATAATTTCCTTTTAATAAGTTAGTTTCAAATGTTGCTTGTGTGATTTCATTGCATTGAGTGGTGGTTTTCCTTTATTATATTAGTTATACATTTTTGTCTTAGCTTAGGTGCATTCCATTAGGTTTATTTCCATTTCTAGGGAGGAGTAAGACCTTGTGCCCTATTCCCTCTCGATGTTTAATACATATTGTGATATTGTTTTTCTTATGTGATTGCATTGTATTGATTGGTTTTATTTCCTTTATTAGATTAGTTATACATTTTTGTCTTAGCTTAAATGAATTCCATTAGGTTTGTTTCCATCTCTAGGGTGGGGTGATTTTTTCCATCTCTGAGGGGTAACACTTTGTGTCATATTCCCACCCAATGTTTAATAAAAATATTCTGAGATTGTTGTAGGTGTTAATAGGTGGAGACTCTAAGGTTCTCACATCCTCCTGAATTGGATGTGAATCAAATCCCTGGTAGGTTAGTGGAAGTTATGTATTATAATATCTTAAGCCCATTATGGTCAACCATGGTCAGTTCATTGAGTCTCCATTCTTAGTTCTTTCGCCCTGTATAGGATTTTAGGACTTAGAGTGGACCTACTTGGACACATGGATTAGAGAAACCATTGGTTATATATGGGTGAACATACATTATAATTCCAATCCATACCATGTATCATGCACACCTATGTCTTTCCCACATGGTTATTTCATTAAATCTCTATGAATTATTTGGCTATGGTATTTTATTTATGTCTTAGTTCTCAACATGGTAGTCTCACATTTTCTAACATTTCACAGTTCCCAAAGTAGCTTGTAAATCCCAATGCATAGGGTCATAGGGGTAAAAATTCAACAAAGGCTCGGATTGTTCCCAAATAATTTATATTTTCCATGCTTGCTAAAAATTTTAGAAAAATTCAAAGAAACAAAGATATATTTTGAGTCAAAGAGGATCATCTCTCTTTCGTGGCACATGTGGACTCTTTGAGGATAAAAATGGGCCAAATCTTGGTCAAATGAAGCAAGGTATCAAAATTCATCTTTTTTTTCTCAAGACAACCCATGTGCAAAAATTATCAAAGCAAGGCATTGGATATATAACATCATGGCTCATTAATGGAGAGGACAACCAGAAATGTAGGTTTTTTGAGGACTTTTAAAAAGACAAAATATGATTGTTGGACTAAATCAAGGAAAGAAAAATTCAAATTAATCAAGTAAAAAGAAAATATCAAGCGAAAAGGAAAAGACATCTTGAATCAAGCAAATGGACCAAGTCGACTTCACCACGAGACATGTTAGGCATCAAAAGCAAGACATTAATGGTCCTAAAGCAAGTCAAACAACTCATTGGACCTTATATAGACGTTGGAGGGTTGTTTCAATTTAAATCGAGCCTAATTTACTCAAACCAACCTGAAGTCAAGTCAAATCAACCAAGGAATAGCCTCAAGTAAAGAAATTCGAGCATTTAAAGATGTTAGTTTGGCCCTTGTAATCAAAATTGACTTCCTTTTATGGGAATATTCTTTCATACAAATCATTTTCTCGCTGTAGAGGCTTGGAATATAAGTTGCTGATGACAACTCTTCTCATTATTTCGGGGATGATTTCAAACTAGCAATTGGAAGCCAAATTATATAAGGCTAGTCCCTCACTGCATTTGTGTTTTATGAAAATGTGAAATCATCATGCCATAATAGGAACTTCATTTGGTGCAAACAACTTGTCTTATGGATTGGATTTTCTATTCTCTTTATTCTTGTCCATTGTTAGATATCGAGCTTTCAAAATATATTCTATAGGATTTCTCCAAGTTACACAAAGTTATTGGATTGATCCATTAAGGGAATACATAGTGATGTGGAATAGAAGAGTTAGGATAGTAGGCCACACCTTTTCTTTGTTGAATTAGGGTTATCAAAATCTAATTTTTGGACTTATCCCTTGCTAGGGTTTCTCTTTAAAGGATAATATTTCTCCTAACTCCATAGTTGATCCATTTGTTGAAGGTATTCCACAAGGGAATTGCACCTAGTTGATTTTTGTGTTGGTATATTATCTTATACAAGGGCGAGGGCGATTATTCTAAGACTCCAAACTCACTTTCTTGTCCAAAATACAAGGTTGATTTAAAGAGGGTTGTGATCACAATCTCGTACTCGAAAGAAGTAATTACTATAGTAAAGATAAGTGTCACCTTCACCCCATTTATTTAAAAAATACAAAACCTTTTTCTCTAAATATTTATATACTATAAAATTAAAAACAAAAAATCAGAAAATATAAAAATACCAAAAATATTTGATTAGCTCGATCCTAAATTCATATTTTTCAACTGGTTTTTTTCACTTGGATTTTCTCTTAAATTTTATCTCGTTGACCCAAGAAAGGTTGCTTTGTGTTGTGCAAGAACGATTGATTTTAAATCATTCAAGTGGTTCTGTAAAGGTTATGTAGGTTTGTAATTTCACTTTACAACAAAAAAATCACACTAGAAGTGAGGCCCTTCCATAAGGGTTTTGAGCCTAAAAGTATATTCCATCATCTCCTTTCACTTTCTTCACTTTTGTGCTTTATTTGAATATTTTTAGAATTAAAATATCAAGTTCAAGTTTGTTAAAAATAAAAATATTCAGTGAGAAAAATATGGGTTTTGACCCCTCATTTTGACTAGTCTTTTATAAATTTGAATATCTTTCAAATTGATCATTATTTTAAAGTATTAAGCTATTCATGTTTTTCATATTTCATAACTATAACACTTCCACTCATTAATCATGTGTTATTTAATCATTTATAGGCTTTTCAATGGCCCCAAAATGGGGATTAACTTGCTAGAATCTATACTTTTTTGCAATTTTGCATGTTTTAAGCACTAGGACAGCAAGCTAATTTTTTTTAGTGGCATACCAAGGAATTCAACAAGGTATTTAATCCCAAAATTGGTAAGGGCTCTCAACACATTTCTATTATGTTTTTCACAAATTATTTCCCAAAATAAGTGTCTCCTTTTTTGCTCTATGCTTTCCAGAATAGATTTTAATTTCCAGATTTGCAAGGAATCCAAAATTAAGCCTTGAACCCCATCACCTTGTTATCACTTGTTTTCTTCCTCGTGATTACACATATCTTCTCAAAGGATTCGCAACCCTTATCATGGCTTAAGTTTAAGACATTTTCCAACTTTTAATATATGGGAAATGGTAATGAATTGAGTTAATTCCACTTTGGTAATGATGTTTTTAATCCAACCTTTCTTTTAACCACAATCGAATGGTGTTACAGGTTGATCAATGGATATCTTTCCCCATCATGTCTGAAAAATAAATATGTGTAACTACCAACGCTTCACCCGATGGTTTATACAAGCGTCTAAGTTCTAAAATCCGACGACCACTGAAAATAGATTGACGGATATGATGTGTCATCGGGTGCAAACGCGCTCTCTGCATAACCACCTCTTTCTCACTAGATGTCGCATGATTCACGCAATCTCGTTTTATCCAAAAACTCGCATCCATTATCGAGTTAGGTTAAGCGCGTATGTTAACACACCTTTTCCCACCTGATGAAATCTGGCCACCCATTACGTTTCAGATCCGTGGTCATAAGATCATATTGGGCCTGAACTAAAGTGAAAATTACGCAAAGTTAGATTCGATGGATGGGACAATGCACAAGTTCCAAGTGACATTTAATGTAATTACATGAATCTAATTATTACATATTATTAACGACGCATTCATAATAAGTTTTTCCCTCCTCCACCAACTTTAGTTTGCATTTTCGTCAATAGAACCCATTTATCCTTTGTATGCATTCCATTCGGAATTGGACGCCTATGTCCTCTTTTCACATTAGAGTTAGATTTGGAACTCGACCCACTTGATCCATCAACTCTACGTAAGTACGCAATCCATCCCAATCCATTATTCTTCCAATTTGTCTCATTTCATAGATAATTTGTAGAAATGTGTGAGGAAATGTCAAAATAAATTTATATAAATGAATTAGCAAGGATTAAAGATACTAAGGTCTCGAATACCGACATTTTAACTTTAAAACGAGCACTGAGCTTCCCTCTCGATAAATCTCAAGAGGATGAGTATTTAGTCCAATCTGGGGTATTGACAGCCACCTTACATGACATTCACTTTTACCCCGACTCCATCTTGCTTTCGGATAGGTTTTTCAACTCTAAGACAAAAATTATTACTTCTGCAGTTAATAATCAAGTTTTCCTAGAATCTTTTGAAGTCACATTCACTAAGATGTTGAAATTATCTACCACTGGTGTTGATATCATGGACAAAAGGTTTGATGAAGAATTCATAACCTAAGTGGGGTTGAAAACTTCAATTCTTTCGAAGTTTGCTCAAGACCCCAGTGGAAAACCAGAGGATTGACTTATCTTTACCTAATAATATATTAAAATCTTAATTTCATACCTTAGCATCCCTCCTCATTGTGATTTTTGGCCTTGTCGATGATTCCAAGATGGACAAAGACATATTCATGACTATCCGGCTTATAATGGTGAACCAGGCTAAAGAAATAACTATTAATTTTCCTAAATATTTAGCTAGATCCATAGTCGTGGACTTTAGTATAGTTGGTCCGTTTAAGGTTGGTAGACATTGTACTTACTTAGTACATTTGATGTTATTTAACTATCCCACACTCTTCATTTCAAACAAATTGATAGAGAAAATCAAAGATAAAAATGAGGTGGAAATGGAGGTCTACCATTGGACAAGAATTCTATATCCCATATGGCTATATTCAGTTTATTGAACACTTCTCTTTTTACCTATGGGTGAAATTACTAGAAGAAACCCTAGACATAATATCATAGGAGGAAAGGAAAATTTTATGATTAACTAAAGAAGACAATATCAACAACTAGTTCTTATTCCTTGACTTTTATGTTATTAGAATCTATGGTTTTGAGAAGGAACTATAGTGACCCGCTCTAATTGACCTTTGATAGACATTATTTTAACTTTGAGATTGCATTATGACATATACATTACTCTTGAGGACATTGGAATTTTATGATTTGGTTAATGTTATTTCATGTGATGATGGCTAGTAATGTACCTATTTTGAATTCAATTTGTGTTATGGCCAATGAACATTTCAATGATGTTCTATCATGTTTATATATTTTGATTACTATTTTTGTGATTAGATGTTACGTATAATTGTTTGAGCATGGCTAGAGACCACCTTGGAACACATGCACGTTGTAGTTCCCTACTCTAATGGACTGACATTGATATTACATTTGCCTAGAGATAGCCTTTGGGGTCATACATTATTCTTGAAGGACCTCAGGTTGAGGATCTGGATATTTGAATTTTCTATTAGTGGAGGTGAAAATAATTGTGACATGCCAAGTTGTGATGGACCTATTGACGACTATGTATAATCATGTGATAGATTCATTATGTTGTGTTATTTACCTTAGCTTCTTGCTTACAATTAATGATCATGTTGATGAATATATCACAATGATAATTTAGCATACAATATTATATTGATGATTAACATTATGAACAAATGTTATTGATGATTATTGAGTATGACAGGAGACTGCCCGAATGCAATTACATGAGATGATTTGACTACTTTTGGTTTTATTTAATGCATATTATTGTCTCAAAATTTAAATTTCAAGTTAATATTCTACTATGATTTATATATTAGTGGTTGCAGGCACAGGTTAGTTGCTTGGTCAAACGGTCCACACATGGGTGATGGGGTTGTACAAATAGATGGAACTTCATGTGAGGGGCCGAACGACTCACACATAGGTGATGGGGTTGTACAAATAGATGGAACTTCATGGGATGGGTGGGACAACATCCCTGATTTAATCCGCTAGCACTCTTGTTGTGACTTAGGCTAGAAGTGTGAAAATTCCTTAAATATGGAATCCTATTGCAACAAATGGTATTAATTCTTCTAACTAATAAATTAATTATTCAGTTTATTTCTACGGAAACATCGAATTAAACACACTGCAACCTTCACTAAATAAAAAACGGAAAAATAAAAGTGCGAAAACAAAAACTGAACAAGTGTAAATCATAGACACATATGACACAACTATTTTTGGACTAATTTCCCCGGAAAAAAACCAATGCGGGAAAACTAGTGTAGCAACTGAGGGTTTTATTATTAAGCAATAGTAATTTCTAAAATACAATTATGGATTCCTCTCATGGCAATCTAGTTACAGATAATATCACTAACGAAGAGATTAGTGAAGTTACCTCACACTATCACAGGAAATCTTGGCTGATCTAGCCATTGAATGAGCTGCCCTTGAAAACCTCTACATTGCCTCTGCACAACCTATGAACATTCCCAGCGTTAACACTCTTGGGTACAATGTCACCCCTTCTGTTTATCGATTTGTTTCCCAAGAAATTTGATTTCTGCCTCCTGGTCTCACACCCCAGCTTCCGACTTCTACAATCGATTCCTTCAGCGAATTTCTGGATTCCCTCTTGGCTTCTGTGCATCCTCTGTGTGGCTCTACGTCAACCTCTCTAGCCCTGCATTTCCTCTGCTGGATCTCTCTCTACCTTCTCTGCTGATGATTCTCCAACCAGAAATATTTCTCTTCGGATATTATACCTGCTCCTCTTTGCAAAGAATCTCTTTATCGATATTTTCTTTGACCACTGCTCACTTCAGAAATTCGATCTCTGGATCCTTACTGCGTGTTTTCCAAATGACCCCTCAAGCCCTTCTTATAATCTTCTCATTGAAAATTCAAAGGCCGAGATTAAATCTTTAATCAATGACTAAGATTAACTTTTGACTTGATCCACTTCTTTTATAACATTCACACCCATATTCTATTAATTCACTTTAATTGTTCTATTTTCATAAGTTTAGACTTAGGGTCCTTTTAAAATAATTAATTCTTTTAATAAAATACAATCCGGGTGGAGTTTAACAAAATGATTTTTTTTTTCTCTGGAATACATGTGTCTAAACCTCTCTGCAAATTTTTAGACTTAGAGCACATCCGATGCTACCCCAAATCAGCATGAAGGTGTTGGGATACCTTTTCCTTGAAGATCACGATGTCGTGGGGGCGAACCCTGAATGGGCCGCTCATGAGTATTTTACTAGATGGCGCACATCAAGGAATATTCCTTGATCTCCAACACCATTAATGTCACTATAGCGGGCGATATATGAGAGGAAAACAGTCTCCATAGCCCCACCTAGTTTTTCCCCTCATAGTCAATGGATGCTTGAAGGGAAAGAATTGTCACACCCTTAGAACACTAGTACAAACGGGGAAAAAATTCGAATTATAGTCATTGGCTATTCGACTTATTGTCATCGGCTATCTGACACATTAGAGTCGAGCTCCTCGTTGGTGGGATTGTGTCGAATAGTCAACTCGTTATTAAACATTAGATATTTGATAGGAAGACGTCGCATATATGACACCAAAGATGGCCAACAATGTATTTAAATATATGACACTTTGAATTCTATTTTTCAACATCCACATTCGTCAGATATGCGACAGGCTAAACATTGAATATCCACCATCCTATATGGAAAAAATGGTGACGCTTTAACGTTGGATATTCGACGCCTTATTAGTCTAGTTTGATGGGACCCAATCGTTCATTCTGTCAATATGGAGTCGGATATCCGACGGTTGAGTGTTAGATAATCGATGTTATAATAATTTTATGCAATAGGAGTGTTATATCTTCACTTCCCTAGATGCTAAAAATGGCGATATTTTCACATCAAATATTCGACGACTATTAGTCTAGTCCTATATGACCTGACAGTTTGTTCTGTTAGTATGGAGTTAGATGTATGACGGTTGAGTTAGATATGTTGAGAAATCCAAGGAGGCGTAATTTAGATGATTTCTCTTATTATGACATTATCTTGTGATGTTTCTCATTATTATTATTGTGTTCTTTCGATTTATATTTTCTTATCATCAAGACTAATGCCAAACAACATATAGAAGAGGACACAAGATGTAGGCACGTTGTCAGGGAAAAACCTGTCAAAGTTCTTCCTTCAGTGGATTCAAGATGAGACGACCAAGACCCTAGACTAGAGACTCCCTCCATCAAGTCATCATTATCACTGTGTTAGAACTGAGGCATTATTACCACTTAGATCTCATCACTATCATTGCACTGAGATATCCTCATTACCGAGACTTCATCACTGTCATGACATCGAGATCTAATCTCTGTGGTGACACCTAAACCTTTATTGTGATGGCACCGAACATGTGATAGCACCAAATTGTAATGTATGAGAAATATTCTTTTTGTGATGATATTGAACCTTGATCACTGTGATTTGCACCAAAAATTATCTCCACTGAAAGAGCACCGAACCATGCATGTGATAGCACCGAAATGTAGCATCAAAACTTTGTTGACATCATCACTATGATAGAATGACATTGTGGTAGCGCTAATACCCTTTCACTGTTGATAGCACCAAACCTTCTTCTCTTAAATAGCACTGAAACATACTTTGATACATTACAAAAACTCTGTGTGTAATATTCACTATAATCCGAACTCCATTTCAGAGGGTATGCCAAGAATATTATGGTGATCCATCTGAAATTGTGTATTGTGGTTACCCAAAGACATCTTTTGTAATTAGCCTGAATTTTAGAGGTGATCGAACTTCTTGACTGTCATTTATGTGAAGTCCACACATGCATTTATAATATTTTCCCACAGTAAATAAGTCAACATGTCTTTGTGAAGAGTTGTGTCTTTTTTTTAGGCCGACATGATTACATTGAAGAGAGTTGAATTGTAGTCTTTGATGAAGAGGCTGAGTTGATTATTTTTACGTAAGAGGATGACTTGATGGAGGATTCTTTGACCAAACAACCTAAAGCATACAATGGAGGCTTGACCTATGATTGACCCAAGAATGAAACCCATGCTTAATAAGTCAATAAAATAATAATAAATTATTTTTGACAAATATATTAATAATGAATACCGAACCTAATTAAATTCTTGAACACTCCCTCTTAACTAGGTAGGTATTCATTTCTTTTACATATAATCAAAGAGGTACATGGAATATCTCACTTTATTTATGAAGAATTTTAGGCACCGAAATGTCATGGACTAGATTCCTGAGCATGGAAATCTATCCATTTTGTCTCTCAACAATTTAGGCACCACAATGCCACAGACTAGAGTCTTGACCAAGGAAATCTATCTGAGTGGGAATAAGATGGACTAAAGCTTCTTAGCCTCTATAGTTACCATCAGGCTTACTTACTAACCATCAACCCAGGGAATGCACATCCACCTGATGCCACCCTCCCTACCAGACATCAAAACAAGGTGTCGACCCAATTTTTTTCCAAGAAATGTTTCACTCACAAAGCCTCAACAACAAAGCTCTCTCAATCAAACTGATCGGTAACTATTATTCTTATCAAACTTTCGAGAGATTCACCTGTACAAACACAACCCCAATCTATAATATACTTTCACATGTTCATAAACAAACACAAACCTTCGGGGTCTTTCAAGAAAATGGATGTTGCTTCTTAACATAGTAGTACTATCAACCAGATATTTGACAGAAGATTCCTGATACACTTTCCTTTCATAATTCACATGCAACAACATATTCTTCAATCAGATCCTAATTTACTTCTTACATCAACACCTCAACAAAGCATTCTCTAATTTCTTCTTTCAAGGTAACCATCATGACTATGATTCTTACTCATTTCCTTCACTAATACTTACGGTTGTTATTACTGGTCTAGTGCATGGCACCTGAAGTAGAGAACCATATCACTTATTCTTAGAGAAAATCATTTCATCCAAGCTCTCTCTTAATTTAGAGAGATCAATGTTATGAATATAATTCATAACAAATTTAATTAATATAGTCATTAATAGTTAAATAGGGATTATGTAAAATAGTCATTAGGTTAATGAAAGGGCATGTCTAAAAGACATGCCCATTCGTGAAAAGGCACCTGCATGGGTATATAAGCAGGGCCTCATTGTATCATTCAATCATCTTATCATATGCATTTTTAATAAAATATTATTATTTAAATACCTCTTGCGTATTTTTGCTATTAAGCCAACAAACCTACAAGTTTTGTTGCTATAGTGGTATCAAAGCCATATCGAAGCCATCAGAGCCATATCGAACCCAAGTTCAAGCCATGTCGCACAACATCATCTTACAAGATTATGAACGTAGTATACAAGCCCATGAACATTGTCTACCATACAATGTGCCGTTATGCGAAGACCTTGAAGAAAATGAAAAGACAAAAAAAATTCAAGAAAAGCTTCAGCGATTAGAAAATTCATGTGTAGAAGTCACAACCCGTTTAAAAAAAACTATGCAGTAATCCATAATAGAGAAGATGACATAAACAGTAAGGAAACAGAAAAAGATGCTCGTGTATCCAGCCTTCTTAATGGCCTTATACCACCATTGGTTGAAAATAACCATTCTTTTGCAACAAATGTCACAGATACTTGTGTTCAGGTGCAATCTAATGTTAGGGTACGGCCCAAGTTAAAGCTTCTCCCGCAATCTAAGCCGTTGGATGCTACATCTCAGACTGAAGTAATGGATGTTACAGAGAATTCACATGGTGGGTTGATGAGAAAGTCATATGAATATCACTCTGCTGCTAGTTCATTGCTTGTTGAGGTTTCCAGTGAAAGTGTAGGAAACAACAGTCAAGCAACTATAACAATCTCGGGGGCATCTGACTTTGAGAAGGAAAACCGATCTACTGAGCGACCAAAATTAAATTTGAAGCCTCGCTCACTGCCTGTTGAGAAACTTCAAGCAAGTAGTGAAAAGAACATGAAATCTCTGTTCGGTGGGGCCCAACCACGAGAAATTGTATTAAAGGAGCGTGAAAAGAACATGAAATATCTGTTTGGTGGGGCCTGACCACAAGAAAATTTGTTTTTTGGGTATTTGTCGCAAGAAAATTCCGATCATGCTGCTGTTGTACAAGCTTCTCAAGAAAATCCTCACCAAGTTGATGTTCTACAAGCTTCTAAAAAAACCAGTGGATTAACAAATCTACAACAACCGGTGAAAACAGAAGTTGGTTCTGAGAAAAATGAGAAGCAATCAACCGTGAGAAAGATAAAAGTGAAATTCATTGGAGATCCCAACGACAGTAGAAATGATGCCCATACACAAGAAAAGCAGAGTGATGAAGAGGCATTACAACCTGAAATGACAGTCACTGTTCAACCACCGCTTCCTACAGATGCCATCGCGGGAAAAGGGTGTGGCATAAGCAACACTCCAATAACGCTAGAGATTGTGAGAGAGGGAGCTCCGGATTTGACACTGGTGGACTTGCCAGGTATTACCCGGGTGTCCATGTCAGGCCAGCCGCCTGATATCTATGAGAAAATTTCAGAAATCATAATGCGTTACATAGTTCTATAGGAAAGCATTATCTTGAATGTGATAACCGCAGATGTGGATTTTTCCACCTGCGATTCAATCAAAAATTCCAAGGATGTGGAGGAGCGTGGCAAGAGAACTTTGGCCGTGGTGAAAAAATGCGATCGTGCGCCTGAAGGGCTTATGGAGAAGGTGAATATGAACGTTGTGGACATACTCCTCGGGTATGTCTACGTCATTAACCATGTCGGCGATGAAACCAACGAGCAGGCGCGGAAGAATGAGAAGGTATTGTTTGAGATCCACCCAAAGCTCAAAAGGATCGACAAGTCCATAGTGGGGATCCCTGTTTTGGCCTAGAAATTAATGCAAATTCAAGGGAGAAGCATCAACAAATTTCTGTTAGGGGTTGTGAAGAAAATCATCTCCACGCTCTCAGAATGACAGACAGAGCTGAAAAATTTTCCGCAGCATCTGTGCAGTCCAAGTGAAGCTAGCGTGCTGTTCTACAAGCGGCTGAAGTCAATGGAAGAAGGTCTCAACAAAATTATGATTGAAGGAGATTTCAAGGAGTTCGAGAATGACCGGAAAATGCACTATCCAAACCTTGAATATTATGCAGTCACTGTAGTGTTACTAGTTGATCCGCATTGCTGCCTCCACTGTCACAGTCCACCGTCACTTGTCGACCATAGTGTCTAGGAAATCCATTGGGCAGACTCTTCCAGGAAATTAAATTTTTCTGGTGACTCGTGCTGCTGGGGTAGATCTCCAGATTGTTGTTGATGTACTTGCCGGGGATGCGTTAAAAGCTCGAAAAGGCCTCATTAAATCTGCCTATATTGATTCCAAAAATGAACGTGATTTCGCTTGTGCTTTTGAGTTCAGAAAGCACGACATTTCTACTGCAAATCGCTAATGAATAATGTATTGTAAAGTGGATTAAATTCCTTGCCGCGGTCGCCTAAAAAATAAACAGGGTCAACAATCAAATTTGGTAACAGTGTAACGTTACGAGGTTAAATTTGTAAGGACGGATTGAAACGGTGTAACGATGGGTTTTTATTCATGAGGGTTCACTCGAACGGTAACGACTTGTGTGTTGTTCGATTCGATATACATAAATTCAGTTTCAAGTTATTAAAATTTATATAATTACAATTATATAGTATATATATTTTGTAATTATATAATTTAAAATAATAACAATAATAATATTATTGATAATTTAATTAATTAAAATTATTATTTAATTAATTAAATCAATAAAAAAAAGGATATAGAACAGTGTACAAGTGAAATTTACGAAGAAGGTATCAGTGACATCGCAAACAAGAAAATTGTTGGAAAATTAAGCTTTGAGGACAAAGCTTTTCAAGAAGAAGGCAATGTTGTGAATATAATTCATAACAAATTTAATTAATATAGTCATTAATAGTTAAATAGGGATTATGTAAAATATTCATTAGGTTAATGAAAGGGCATGTCTAAAAGACATGCCCATTCGTGAAAAGGCACTTGCATGGTATATAAGCAAGGCCTCATTGTATCATTCAATCATCTTATCACATACATTTTTAATAAAATATTATTATTTAAATACCTCTTGCGTATTTTTGCTATTAAGCCAACAAACCTACAAGTTTTGTTGCTACAATCAACTTCTTCCTTCGGTGTTGGAGAATATTTAGTGGCTTCTATCCTTCTCATCATGCTTAACAGATTGTCTTCTCTTGCAGACATCTTTACCAACTTGAATATGATGTACTTGCACAAATTAGACAACAAGTACAACCATATCTATAGAAGCATGAAGTTAGTCATAACAAAATCTTATAGTAGCAGAAGCATTAGATTTTACAAACATAATCATCAAGAGACTATACTTCAATACTTCAACTTCTAGCCCAGGTTTCTTAAAAACCCTAAACTACATCAGCAACTCAATCAAGATGACATAAAATTAGTTCTGCCATAAAACGATCCCTAGAAATAAGTCAAAAGAAAATCCTATATATTAGACTTCCCACTAGGATTTTATGTAAACCCTAGATTTCATACATGAGTTATAACAATCAAATACAACTTAATCAACAAGAATAACTTCTACTAGGGTTTGATGTAAACCCTTTATTTCCCATCATAATCCTAGAACTTCAAACTTTGACTAGGGCTTGTTTCCAAACCCTAGGACTTGTGACCATTAGTAATTTTTTCAACACATATATCTAGGATATTCCCTTCATGCATAATCATATCATATGTCAGACAATATTAATACATTAGATATATACCGACCCAGACTGAGCTAGGGTTTCAACCAAATGAACACATACCTAGGGTTTCATTCCTAGGATTTTAAGTACATAACAAGGATTTTTCTTATAGACCTAACCAAAACCTAGGGTTTTGGGTCATAAAAAAGCAAACCCTATTATACCAAACTTTCAAAGGTTCGAGATTTCAGAAAATATCATTTCATCCCTAATAAAGTTGGTTTCCATGATCATACCAAAACCCCAAACATGACATCATTAACATAATAATAATTTCTTCATTAATAACCCTAAGTAGGTTTATGGTTTTACAATAGTATCGTACCCTTAGGTTAGGCTTTTCCAGAGAACATGTCTAGGTTACCAAAGAGAATGATTATAAAGAGAATAAAGCTTATGATCTAATACATACCTTTATTTCTTAGAAAACCTTGTAGGGATTCGTTGAAGTGTTCTCTTTGTATTTAACCATGATCTATTACACTTGTAATACATACTTTCAAACAAAATCATGTGATACCAAGAACATGATTTAATTCCTTAAGTTAAATAACCATGGAGGATGGAATCCTATAAGAATTTATTCCTTATTTTAATCAAGGACTTCTACTTGACATCCTACATCCTAGATTACTTGTAATCCCTAGAAGATAAGGATTAAGGTTCTAATATTTATATTATCTAAGGATTACAATTTTATCTTAGACTAGCTACAACCAAGGATTGTGTGACCATTTGATAAACTGAAATTCTAAAAGAAGCTTATGAATATACGTACCTTGTGATTTACGTACCTATTTATTTGATAGCTTGTTGCATGTGAATATTGTTAAGTATGGAACACTTACCTGGTTTTCTTAAGTTGATTTCTTGTGCTTCTCATCTGAGATGCCTTATAGATCCCCATAGGCAGTTGGGTTCGGTTTCATTTCTTCAACAAGATGTAGATTGAATGTGCTTGTAGTACTTCATAGACATGTCATTGCCTTGATCTTATCACTAGTCCTTATTAAAAAACACTACTCCTTATCAATGCTTTAGCCTAAACCACTATTCTAATCATACACATACTACATAACCTAAATTCTCCTTTATGACTGTGATCGAAACTCCTTCTTTGAGATAGATTCAGATTTGTCTTACTTATGTTCACCAAAATGCATTACTGGATTATTCTATGATATGTTTTAAGTATCTCACTATGGTTTATACTGGACTCGAATTGTCTGACCGAAGTATTCTGAGATATATCATTGTATTATGGAGTCTTCTTCATAGATCTAACACTAAACCTCTATGTAATTTTTGCACTCATTTCTTACTTGTGGTTGATCAAAAAATTTAATCTCTTCTTGAATGTGATTTCTAAACTAATATATTCTCTAAACCTTGTCCTTAAGAATACCAAGATCCTCCTACTTCTTCAAGGTGTCTGGATATGATGAATAGAGACTGACCTAGCTTTCTTAATTTCATTAGTCCAAAGATGTCCTCAGGATCTAACTGACTTGATCTTTATAATATTTCACTGAGAATACCTAAAAGGTGAATAAGTGATATTCAAAATGCCTTTGATCATGACCATAGCTCTGATACCATGTTGATAAATCCTAGGAGGTGGTAGTTAGACAATTTCTCTTATTATGACATTATCTTGTGACGTTTTTCGTTATTATTATGTGTTATTTCGATTTATATTC
The DNA here is from genome assembly GCA_034641835.2 of Pinus albicaulis. NCBI lineage: Eukaryota > Viridiplantae > Streptophyta > Pinopsida > Pinales > Pinaceae > Pinus > Pinus albicaulis. The sequence continues at coordinate 820,751,270 of CM076575.1, forward strand.
TCTTATCATCAAGAATAATTCCAAGAAAAAAATATAAGAGGAAATAAGATGTAGGGATGATTCCAAGGAAAAACCCCACTATATGGGGGAAAAATCGGTCAAATTTTTTCCTTTAGTAGATTCAAGATGAGACGATCAAGACCCTAGACTAGAGACGCCCTCCATCAAGTCATCCTTGTCACTGTGTTAGCACTGAGGCATCATTACCACCAAGATCTCATCACTGCCACTGCACTATTATATCCTCATTACAGAGACCTCAAAATTGTCATGACACTGAGATCTCATCTATGTGGTGATACCTAAACCTCTGTTTTGATGGCACCGAACATGTGATAACATCAAACTGTAATGTCTAATAAATATTCTTGTTGTGATGACACCGAACCTTGATCACTATGATTTGCACCAAAAATTATGTCCAGTGAAAGAGCACTGAACCATACATGTGATAGCATCAAAATGTAGCATCAAAATTGTGTTGACATCATCACTGTGATAGAATGACATTGTGGTAGCACTGATACCCACTCACTGTTTATAGTACCAAACCTTCTTCTTGAAATTGAATTGAACCATACTTTGATACATCACTGAAATTCCGTTTGTAATATTCACTGTAATATGCACTCCATTTTAGAGGGTATACCGAGAATATTATTGTGATCCATCTGAACTTGTGTATTTTTTTTACCCAAAAATAGCTTCTGTAATTAGCCTGAATTTCAGAGGTGATCAGATTGCTTGAATTTCATTAATGCGAAGTCCACACTTGTATTTATAGTACTTTCCCATAGTAAATAAGCTAACATGTAGTTATGAAGAGGTATGTCTTTATTTTTAGGCCGACATGAACACATTGAAGAGAGTCGACTTGTAGTCTTGATGAAGAGGTCGAGTTGATGATTTTTACTGAAGAGGATGACTTGATGCAGGAGTCTTTGACCAAACAACCTAAATCCTACAATGGAGGCGTGACCTATGATTGACCCAAGCATGAAACCCATTCTTTAATAAGTCAATAAAACAATAATAATTTGTTTTTGACAAATATATTAATAATGAAGACCGAACCTATTTACATTCTTCAACAAGATAATCAACATTATAATAAGTTTGTGCGATGAGAGTGTTATAGCTTCGATGCTTAGTTCCGTCGGTATAGCGTCATGTATTCAACAGTTTGTCTTGTCGTTTAAGAGTCGGATATTCGACAGTTTCCACATACCATCGAATATCCGTCGACCTTCTGTGCATTAAAAATTTATATATAATTTGATCCAGGGTACTTGATCAGATCTAGTTATGGTGGGTGAATATTTGGTATCACCTACTATAGATCATCAAAAGGATCATTTCTCTTGATTTTTATTAGTGATGAGTGAAAATAAAGTGACTATGGTGGTTAATTTTAGTAGATATAAATCAATATGGAAACAATGAAGAATCATAATAAAAAATAATCCCTTGGAGGATCCCTTAAGTGGATTTCATCGCAAAACTATATTCCAATATTATTACTAGTTAAAATATTTGGACAATATGTATACTTGATCATTCCATGATTCCTTCTAAAGGAAAATTGGGTTATGTACACATGTGTTGCACAATGATTCTATGACTTGTGTGTGTGGAATATAAATGAAGGAAGTTGTAGAAACTATTTGATTATGCAATAAGCACATCATGTAATAGTTGAAACTCAAGTGAGGTGAAGAAATAAGGAGTTACCTAGGCAGGTAAACCAAAATAGAGAAGTTTATAATTAAAGACTATTCTTCATGCTACAATCTTTGTATTCATGAAAACATGTACAAGTTCTCACAAACATAAGACAACAATTGATCCTTGAATCCAAAGACAACTAAAATGTTCCTTTTCCAAGTGATCATTGTGATTACAGATCATTATGCCTCACTTTCAAACTAAATTTCTTTATATTATGTAACTTTTGCAGATCTTTTAATATTGAATGTCATAAGGCTCAAATGATAATATATGATGTAATGGTGAAGCAATATTGTTTTGTGCAATGGTACACAATGAAAAGCATTGCCATGGTTCTCTTACAACTTACATGAAAATGTCAAAGCACTAGTTTGTAACATTCTTCACAAAATAAAGCATTTCACCAACCAATTTTAAATCTTTGATGCTAAAATCATGAATATTAAGAATCTATGATGTGTTAACTAAATAAAATTATTTGTTGGGATGCTTTGAAATGAAAAAATTCCCATAATTCTCTTAACAAGCCCAAAATTTTGTGTAGCAATACATTTGGGTAAAAATATGCACAAGCTCAAAACCACAAAGGCACAAGCTTCCAACCCCATATCTGACAGTATTGAATCTGTATACCCAAATCTATCTATGAGAAATTTTGACTCCTATTTTATTTCTATTGGGACCAAATCTCTTGATCTGAATGGAATTTTCCAACTTATTGGAAATGATACATTAGTATAAATTGATATAATTGTTCTAGAGAATACAAAACTAAAGGAAGATTCTAGCTCAAAATGGGTTTACTTTGTATGGTAGATTCTACCCTAGAAAAAAACTAGGTTTAGACTATAAAAAAGGGAAATGGAAGTTGAGTCATCTAATATATGACAAGTGTCACTAATGATGAAATAAGTTATAGAAGGAGATATGGTCCAAATGCAGTCTATCACTAACTTGCAAAATATTCACATGCCCTCACTCTCACAGATCACAATAGAATATACCATAGTGTTAACTACTAGTACACAGAAAAGGATGATTTTATGAGATAGATTCAACTTCAAAACCTATAATTCAAGGAAAAAATATACTATCGGGAAACATAAAAACATGCAATCCAAAGGAAAATATAGCTTGTTATGGAATGAAATAAATTTGTAGAAACAAGTAGAAGAGGCCACCATAATGTTAACTAATAAAAAAAAGAACTTTTGTCCCACTCAAAATTAATGTAGATAAATTCTTAATGCATGGAACACTGTTACCAATGAAATAGGTAACCTGACCTCAAAACGGGAACTCTAGCCCAAAAACTCTCAAAAAACATGAAAAAACACCCCCAAAAAAAAAAGTGTGTCTTCCAGAACGCACTTGTTTTTTTTTTAAGGTCAAATTTCAACATTTTCTAAAATTATGCTAAAAAAAAAATTGTTTGTTGAAAAAAGGATTGAAAAAACACCCAAAAAAAAAAAAGTGTGTCTTCCAGAACGCACTTCGTTTTTTTTTAAGGTCAAATTTCAACATTTTATAAAATTATGGTAAAAACAAAATTGTTTCTTGAAAAAAAGATTGAAAAAACACCCTCAAAACAAAACCAGTTGATGCTGGAATAACAAAAAAAAAAAATTGTGTCATACTTTTGGCATTTTTAAAAATAGAAGTAACATTTTTTAATTTTTAAAATTCAAACATTAAAAAAAAACCTAAAATTTAAGAAAAAAAATAAATTTAAAAAATAAAAACATTTAAAAGCTTAAAATTTAATCTTAGCTGGTTCTCTAGCTAGCTTGAGTAGGTTTCCATCCTCTACCTTCCCTAGCTGTTTTTTCTTAGCTAAATATTTTCAAATGAATGAAACCTTCTTATTCCAGTCTGTCCTATTGAAGTATGGAAGAAGCCTGGAATATTCCCTCCCTTAAGGCTATTAGGAAGATGAGATAAACCTTCTCTTACCCTCTGCTAGCTTCTAATAAGGCTGATGAGTGGGTTGAGAATCTTGCAACCTAAAAGGTCTATCGGGCAATTTCCTATTCTCTTAGGAAGACCTTGGATAGCTACAGCCAACGCTTACATCGCCCTACGCTCCGGAAAAATGCTTATATCTCGGGGTGAGGAACAAAAGAGTGTTTATATATGCCCGCCAGCTCACCCTGAAACTGCCAAGGAAGGAATGGCCAAGGATATATTGAGGGGAAGAAATACATGATTCTTTACGATATCACCTAATTTCAGGTTATTCTCCATCCCCTCGGCCATAAACTTCATTATGGAGTTATTTAAACTTATCTCCTTCCCTATTACAGGAAGCGCCCTCCCGGGTCCTTGGTAGAGCTCAAAACAAGAGAAGGTACCTCTCCCGTTGGTCGAGCCTGCTTGCGCATGATGGCATTGGTCGAGCGATTTCATTCCTCCCCCTAACCACTCACTTTATAGGGGCAGGAGCAATCTCTATCCGTGACAGCAAGCTCGGGACAGGAAACGCTTGTGACTATATATATAAATATATATCTCAAGGTTACAAGAGTTTCCTTTACCAACAACACCATCAACTAGGTCGGGATCTCCTTGAGGGTCGCTTCATAAACTACTCTTAAACCAACAAGAAGGATTGATTTCACTCTATATAAAACTAAATAATATATCCCTATATTGTACCCCTGGTCCAAAAGAAACTGCTCTTTCAACCTCACCATTGTGGCATTGCAAAGCAATAAGGTTCTAGGTGTTGTGTTTATCCCTCCACTTCAAGGCTAGTCGTGGGTGTTGTCCTAATATTTGTAGCCACCCATGCTACTTTCCTATCTCTATCGATCTCATGCAGGGGTAATCGTGTACCTTAAAATAGTGCCTTTTAAAAAACATATTGAATATGATAGATGGGTGTCTCATGCTGGTGATAATTTTCTTTCTTTGGTAAGCGCATCCCTGGCTAATGCCTTTCGCCTTCCTTAAAACCAATATGAATCCGCGAGTCCGGAGAGAACCCGTGGGATTTCCACCTTCCTTCACGAAACTGCTTATTACGATAGTTTAGTTATGGTTATTCGGAGATTACACTCTTCTCTGTATTATAGCTGTACCAATATTAGGTAATTACAGTGAAAGCCGTGTAATACAATCTGACCTATATGAATAATTACACATAATACGTAAGGTTCAACATATCACTTACAGATTACATTGTTTCCATATTAGTTATATATGGCATGCTTATTTCACATAATCTATGCCCTTTATATACACATTTCATGATCTATCCCTATCTGGAACTCATACTGCTGTGATCATACCATATTAATACCTATAAACTTATGGTAATAGAAGTGATTCTTGGGATTGACTTGTGTTTTGACATATGAGATACAAGGAGCTTATATAGTACTTGTATTAGTTATGGTTAAGCTGTTACATGTGTATGACTCTTATCACATCTCTATTCAGCTTAGGGTATTGATTATGCACATACTTATACGGATTATAATATTGCAAGGTTGAACTACATGGGATTCAAGCTATGTGTTAAGAGATTTAGACATATCCAGCTTTAAGTGATACTAGTGTACATTGATTACTTAGAGAACTACATAGCCTTTGGATAATTATAGGAAGGAAAGGGAGAATCTAGCTCTGTAAGGATGGAATGGAATCCACTATGGAATCCTGGCTAGCTTTTATAAGAAGAACCTTCCTGAAATGGAATTATGACTAGATAAAATATCCATTTTATTGCCCCGATGAGATGGTGGGATTTTGTCTATAATCCATCCAAATGATGTTTTTAATAATTACAAATGTCAAATTAGTATAAGGTTTTGGGTGTCCCAACAATACAGATATCAAAGGAAAAAGTTCTACACAAAAATGTTGTAATGAGGCTGAGTAAAGGAATGGGATATAACTACATCAATCCATAGTTGCAGATTTAGCAAAGTCTGGTTGATGGAGAAAGATCCACATGAACCCTAATACAATGCACTTCATAGGATTCAGTTATAACTACTGTTAATAGATGCCTTTCGCCGCCCGCCTCGCCCATCAGTGGATTGCTCCTGCCGCGTAAGAAGTCTTTCACGCACCAAAAGAACTATTCGCCGGGAACGAGCTCTCTCCATAAAAATGCTGAGTCGCCAGATAGTTTTATACGTTATTATTAGTGACCCTATATACAATTATGGCTTCTGCCATTCACAGAAAGGGTAGTTAGGCCTTCCAGGCTAAGGATAGGATGGATGGCAGTGGGGGTTGCTAAGGGGGAGGACGGAATCTTTAGATAAGAAAGGCAGGGAATGAAGACGCAGCAACTATCTGGACAAGGAGAAATGCTATGCTATCCTATCGAGGCAAAAACTCTTATCGAAGAATGCATCACGTTAGTCCCTAACCATCGGCGAATGTGACTCGAAAAAAGGTTACCTAAAAAAAGAGGCTACGCCTACCTGTGCTGTAGATTAGCCCGCCTCACCGTCTACCTATAAGTTTCCCCATCTCCCTGCCTGCCTACCAGCCTCCCCATATCCCTACCACCTTGCCTAAGCCCTACCTAACTTCCCAGCTTGGTTATTGTAAAGCAAGCCCTCATCTAGCTCTTGCCACCCCTAGTCTGATATCCCATGTAGAAGCCGATCCAAGAGTATACGGAGGTCCTCCATCACGGCCTCCGCATCTCGTCGCTTTCACCGGGCTGGTGGCGCTGGGTCAATCTCCTGAATCCGACCACGTCTATGCTGGTGCCCCTCCAGTCGTACCGGTCCAATATCTGCACACACGAGATTCGATGTCAGTCATACTCATCATCTTATAAATAATGATCATATGTGCTAATCTATCAAAAAGAAAGTACACCAAAAAGAAATCATCAATGCATAACTCACCCTCTCGTCCCCAAGCCAGGCCAGGAGCTCAGCTAATAAGACAAAGCCAATAACGAGGATTTCAATAAGCCAAGCAAGCCAATAAGTGCTTCAATGAGTAGGGTGACTAGTACGTTGCTAAGTCATGGAGTAGGGTAACTGGTTCGTACAGGAATGATTTCGATATCCATGATTTTGATATCCAATCTCTAGCCCCTGCCCTTTCCCTTGTCCTTATCTGTCTAATCTATCTATACACTGCCCTGGTCGCTCGATTAACTGCTATCCAACCTGGTCGCTTACTCGATGAGGAGAGGAGATCTAGTTGGTTGCTTACTCGTACTATCCCCACCCATTTCTTTTTTGTGGTGCTACGCCGGCTGTGAAATCAATCTATCCACTGCTCTGCTGCTCTGGTTGCTTACTTGATGAGGAGTTGCTGACTCGTATAGAGTGCCAACTATCTCGTTCAACTAGCCCGGGTCATTGAGGAACTAACCGGCCTCAACTAACTTCCCTTAACTTTACCATATAAATGAACAACCTTTACTTAACTGACCATATATCCAACTAGTGTTATGATTGGAATGATTTCGATACGAACTTGACCGGTCTAATCCAAATATCTACTAGTGGAAAGGTTATCCGGTGGAATGGTTAGAAAGGATGGACTGCCTACTTCACCCCTGACCAGATCGCATCAATATTGCAAAAGTATCACTCCTCGCCATAGACTTCAGAAACATAAGTTATATCAGTCATTCTCGCACTTCGCCCTTCCGTAGCCTGCATTTTGATTTCGTTCAAGTTATCGGGGATAGCATTTCATTGTTGGGTCTTTCTTCCTGCTTCCTAGTTGTGCCATCCTGCGCCACCATCATGGAAAGGTCTAGGCCTGCTCTGGTTGGGAAAGGTATTTCTTCCTTGGTTGTGTTAGTTGTGGTTGACTTATCGCTTCGCTTACTGGCGTAGTCATTTTAGAGGAAGGCTCGCGTGGAGGAGGGCTAGAAGGTATTTCTTCCTACAGCTATCATTACGTACTATCGGGAAGGATAGATTGCCTCCTGCTATAGATAGATTGCCTCCTGCTAGGGCTAGCGTGGAGGAGGGCTAGTTAATGGATATATTATCTGTTGCCTTTCTTGTGACTAACTAGCGTGGAGGATCCATGAGATCCCCTTCGGGCCTGTTGTCGAGCAAGCCCCTACCGGTCCTTGCCCGATGCGGACAAGCGACTACGTTCCTACGAGATTAGCCATTCACCGTACTTCTCTGAATGAGAAGTCAAACTTCGGGCCTTTAGTCGAGGGCAGGCTCACCCTCACCCTAACGGGCCTTATGGTCGAGCCTGCTTACGCATCCTAATGAAAGAAACCAATCTATTATATATGATGCGCCTCTCTCGACCCGGCCTAGGAGAGAGAGTGAAATCCCCCTCTCCCTTTCCCTAGCTCTTTCTCTAGTTCTAGTTATTTCTGTAGAATGTCTAGATGATAGGCCACCTTTAAGTAGTTAATTTACCAGTTTTACATTTGAACATCCCATGGCCAGGCATCTCTTTCTCCTAACAACCAATTTAGGAGCCGCGACCCAACACCTCACCTACCAATTTAGGAATCGCCAAACAAACCACCTAACCATATTGGAAGGCCAGCCACACAACTATAAATACCTATTTAGGAACCGCCTTCTTACTTATAACTTTCATTATTCCCTCCACCTTACGACTTCGAACTTGAATGCTTCGCTCAAATAAGATGACCCACCACTCTTACCCTTCTACCCATGTGATCCATATTTGGTCTATATTATACGCCATTGAGAGCTACCTTAATATTGTGGCTTTGAACCTACTTCTTGTGAATTAACGTATGTAACGCCGCATCTTCATTTTCGTACCATGCAGTGAGAAACATTGCATTGTTCCGTACCGTTCAGTCCAGCCCAGGTAGGAACATTCAATTGTTCCGTAGCAGTAAGGGTCGAGGTAGAGTTCGAGGTATAGGGATATGGTTCCGTAGAGATAGAGGTCGAGGGATAAGTGCTGCTATCAGCAATGACTTGTATGATTGGAAATTACCTACCGGCAATGAGAAACTCTTATGTGAAGTGGAGAGGCAAGGGAATATTTCTTTTTAGGGAATACTTTCGAGGGTAGAGGACATGGGGCTTAGATTTGACCTTGCATTGGGACGAGCGCCTAGACTTTCTCGATGGGGATATTATTTCTACGCACCTCGATGGGGAATGAAATCGATTCAAGTAGTAAGAAAGCTAATCTGAATGTATCGTATTGGGACGTGAAAAGAGTATGATGATGGGTACGTGTGATCTGTGAATATTGGGCCTCCTGGAGAAGGGGAGTTTATCGGTACGTGATCTGTGGGAAGGAGCGCTAAGATCAAGTGATAAATAGAATTTGTGATTCTGACTCATAGTGGGACGATAGCTGGAGAATGCTGGGGCATGAGATGTGTAGTGGATTGTGTGATAAGGGGAATGAAGGGTACGTGCTATTGTCGGTTCAGTTGTAACCCGTTTCTCGGAGAGGATTCAGTTGTCAATTGCTCTCCCCAGAATCATTATCAGTTTAGAGAATCAAATCGCTTCGCCCCTCGGCTCTCCCGGAAGATGGATCAGTTGTTGTAACTTGCCTCCCCAGAATCCTCATCAGTTTAGAGAATCAAGTCATCCATCACCTTCCTCCCCAGGATACTAAGGGGATACTACTACTGCTACACATACTGCTATACAGAGAAGAGTGACACTTAGAGACAATCTAATAATAACCTATATAAGGCAGGATGAGCTATGCTTGGTGCGTGCAGCTAGAAGTTCTTGTCGGTGCCAAGTAGTCGTCATCCAGGAGTCATCCAGGAGTTGTTGTTGATGCCAGGAATTGATGCTCCTACTACCGCGCTACTCGACCAGTCGATCCAAGAGTAAGTAGTCATAGTTGCCGGTAGGGAGTCAATATGATAGTCAATGTTATTTGGCGTTGGCGAAGTCAATAGCAATGGGGTGTTGGCAAGGGCAGAGAAGGAAACTACGTGATGGCAAGAGCTAATCGATGGGAACAAATCGACGGGGAATGATCCTCAGAGAAGGAAGGGACAAATAAAAATGGGGGACTAGTCGGGGCTACATAGAGCTACTCAATGGGGAATAATCGCAGGAGCATATTCGATGGGAATAATACATGGGGATACTAGGGGAAGCTACACGTAGAGCATTGAAGACACGCTCCCTCAACCAGCGAACAACCTCCAACGGGTAACCAACCTTATCCTCCTCCTACTAGAACGGGTAACCGGGGTAACAATATTGACCTTTAGTTAGTGAGGGAAAACTATGATTTCACTGATAATAAGAATTCGATCCCGATCCCGATTCAACAATCATCAAACGAGTCCCAATCAATATGAATGGGTGGTAGGCTTTCAGGTATCACCACAATCTATAAATCGAATCAAGAGGTCGCACATCAACGTATATGAACCAACCATGCATGCATGTATCTCTCTCGTGGCTATGTCTAGTTGTTGCATAGGTGTCAAATCAAAAGATTGTTCCTTCCTTCCGTTCCAAGCAAACACTGTGTCTACGCCCAACTAAGTAAGACCAGCTCTCCAGCTTAAAAGCTCCTGCTCCAGCTTCCCATCCAGCTCGCTAACAAGCAAGCTAACAAGCCAGTTGTCGTTAGTTGTTTTCAAAGAGCCTTCCTCCTTTAGTGTTGTATTTATTGGAGTTATCGGGGTAACCCAGGCAAGTGAGTAAGCAAGTGAGTAAGCAGTTGGAGTTCATTGGGGAAAGGTCCCCAGGCAAGTAAGCAATAGAGATCAACGGGCAAGCAGCAATAGAGAAAGAGCAAGTAGTTTCACCTGGTGGGCTTTCGGTGAACATCCTTCCTTCCCTAGGTCTGATCTGATTAGCGCGTAAGTAAGCAATTGATCTACGGGCAAGAAGCAAGAGCTAAGCGGGTAGTTTCACTAGAGGGTCTAGGTCCACCCGGGGGTGGGGCAGCTCTGGTTGGTAGGGGGGGGGTGAAGGCTTAAGTTTATGTTAAAGATTCAAGGCTAAGGCAAAATATGAAAGGCTTGTGGACTTGATGTTTAAGGCTAAAGTTGGGCAAGGCTTCTGGCTTATGGTGACTCATGTGGCTCTTGGTGATTCAATCAGTAGGCTGAAGACTCATTCGTCCAGCTCCTCAACACATCATCAGTTGGACTCTGCTCCTCTCCTCAAATGCTGAATCAACGTAAGTAACAGCATGTATGAAATCGACTGGCAAAAGGCTAAAGGCTTCTGTCTAATGGCTCAAGGTGAGAGGCTTATGGCTAATGGCTCATGGGTCATTTCGTAAAGTGAATGTTGAAAGGTGACTTCTGTTGAATGGCGACTGATGAATTATTTGTTTAGCTTCTCTCTGAAGACCCTTCCTTTGCTCTTGTATTTGCTATAGGTGCTGTTAGGTCAATGGATGGATTTGGATCTGCTCCCACCTCTGCCCCTGTAGGCTAGGGGTCTGGATCTTTGACTGGCTTTGATGCTGCTATCCTTGCTACTGGTGCATCTGTATCTCGATATGGATGTTTCTCACCCTTGTGATTTCTTTCTTCCCCTCAAAGAGCTAGAAGGGCTCATCAAATATCAGCATCCCTTTATTAGATTCTATTATGAATGAAAAGATCCCTAACATGTGTCTAAAGTGGTGATAGAATGCACGGAAACCGCCTTTCAGGGGCTTCTAACCAGTCTGAATGTGTGGTCATCAGGCCAATAGAGAGTTGGAGGGCCACCGTTTATTGGATGTCCTTCCGTCTCCAATCGAGAGAGTGCAGAGGCATAGGAAAGCTCCTCTCCTCGACCTCGTAACCTCGGCCGAGTCCCTACGGGCCTTTTGGTCGAGCCCGATGGCGGCCTTTTAGTCGAGCCCCCTACCGGGTCCTACCGGGTCCTCAAAAGCTTGAACTTCATCATTCATTA
>CM076575.1:820762933-820923948 GCA_034641835.2 Pinus albicaulis
AACCTAGAGTTGAACACGTCGAGGTGTATGCTGGTCATTTCTCTATTGAAAGCCCTTTATGAAGAAGCTTTGTTTACGTTCTATTGCCCCACACTCTGCCACCCCTAGGGAATGACTATTATTTCATGAAATCACTTAGTAGGCTCATTAATACATTCATCTCTTCATTCAATAGCATCATTAGCACGCTGTAGGGAGGGAACAGTATAAAAATTACTTACCTTGTACATACACCTTTTACCTGCAATCACTAGATATTCACTGGTCAATATTCACTGGCCCTAGAACATTAGGGCTTTGGAGAGACACTGCTTTAAGACCTTAGGAAGCCACAGATTGGATCCTGGAATTGTTGGATCGTTCAATTTTTGTGCGTTATTACATATATAATATGAAACCTTAATTTACCTTCTTTGCACGAACCAAACCACCTAGGATAAGAATTGCCTTTATGAATACACGAACTTTTAGTTACCCCTTCTTCTTATGGATTTTCTTTTCAACGAAGACTCAGAGTTGCTTGCCTTTTCTACCCCAATTCCTGGATTACATGGTGGAAGCTGGACGAGACGGATTGTTCAATAGCCAAGGACTTGTAAGAGCTTTACCATGATCCTTTTATGGATTACATTACATGCCAGGGCGGGGCAGCTGGGTAGATTGGATGGATGGAAAAGGAATAACCTGAAAAGCTATAATTCATATACTGGTCTAAAGAGAAATGCTAGTTACCGACCTCGGTGGAAGATTCTCGAACCATGCCAACAACGCGTTTGATAGCCCTAAAATCGCTTCTAAGAAGCTTTTTCGGATTCAACAGAAACGACCTTGTAGCCCCCCCCCAACCTGGCATGACTGAACAGGCCGATCGGGTTAACATATAACCTATTTCTTTCTTGCTTTATTGATGGGATTTTACATTTGCTTTATTACATATATAGTAAACCGGATTTACCTTCTTTCATTACCCCCGAGCGCAAGGACAAGTGCTTCACACACTGAAACACGTAATGCTTCTTATGGATGGGTGCGATGCATGGGGAGCTGGCCGAATACTCTTAGTAGACTTACTTTGTTTGCTCTCATAAGCAAGGTCATCCCCACCAGCAAGCTCATAAGCAAGGCTTCCCCAACTGTAACCTTAGCTATAACATTAGTTGTAACCCGCACATACGAGCTGTCACCTTAAAGAGAATCTAATAAAGCCATAAATTTGACTTATATTAGGGGCCAAAGGAAGTAAGTAATTGGATAATCCAGCCTTAGTAGAAGGGGTCGGTTCCACAGACTTGGGTCAATATATGAATGGAGGTACAGCTGCGCCTTCCTTCCATCCATTAATATCAGCTGTGAACGCATAAGACAACATATAAGATCAGCAAGCCCTAAGGGGATATTGATATAGCTGTAGGGGAAGACCTATTAGACCATGATACGTACCCTTGTTAATTCCTTAGAGCGGGGAACTCGACCATCCTTAGAGCGGGAAACTCCACCATCAGCGGGTCACTCCTCCCCGGTCACTCCTCCTGGGTAACGCCTTCTGGGTAACGCCTCCCGGTCCCATCTGCAGAGAAGAGGTCGCATGCATGCGCGCGCATGTACTTCATCTCGGGGGAAGGATGAATCCCGCCAGCCATCCACCAGATCGCCGGGGGAACGACAGACAGAGGCAGACAGATCGCCGGGGCTACGAACATTATTGATTTGGGGAAGGAACAATCCTGCCATCCAGCCAAACCCTGAAGACTTACCTTCATTACTTACTCATACTACCTAGTTATTGACCTACATCGCTTAGCTTTACTTACGATTACCCACCCAACTTGCTTGCCAATTATTGCTACAGTAAGTGAGTGGTTAAGTTATCTACCAAATGACACCCAACCCCAACCTGTGCTTACCCATGCTTCTCAAAAGACAGTCTGGACTTATGTTTCCCCATGATACGACGTGTCGATATCCTTTCCCAATCAATCTATCCAGGATGGCGTGTCGATAGCGCTTCTCCTGCCCAATAAAAAGATCCAGGCAAGAAGAAAGCCCGTACATTAGAGTATTCATAGCACGAGTTCTTAGCCTTTAAGTTCATTTACTCTAGCTATGAAGGGTTAATAAGGTAAGAAGACGAATAAGAGCATAATCAGTGGGGAAGGAGCCAATCTGTATGGAGGATTTCACCCTACCGTATTACTTTAGGAAGGGAAGTACATTTACCAGGTCCATAGGAAATACCTTTTCTTTTTCAAATACGGTCGAGCCTGCTAATAGTAGGGCCTTATTGACTTCAGGGTTTACGAGCATAGGGGGTCGGGAATTTACGTATATTCAACAATTGCTTGGAATGTTGCTCCTTCAACTGCTGATAGAGCTACTTTTCCTGCTTGGGCTGGAAATCCTAGTGCTCTTGGAAATTATGATGATGCAAATACTCTTGGAACTGCTGCTATTGGTATTTATTATCTCAATGTTCTGGGAACTTATGCTGGGAATGCTGATACGGCTGCTCCAGAAACTGATGATGCATCCGTTCACTCCTGATGAAAAGGAGGAAGCGAATAGTCGACTGTAATTCCCAGCTAATACCACACGTAAGCGAAAAGAGACCCCAAAGATGGGAAAGGAAGCAGCATTTGAGTCGGCATCTGAGCCAGGAGCAAGGGTGGGAAAGGCATGAGATGGATGGGGAAGAGATACCGGCATGATGATGGCTCCTATGGCTAGCTTTTCTGCTGCCCTTCTCGAATGGCGGGTGCTTACTCCATTATATGGGACGACTACCACCGAAGTAGCTTGGGGTCCCTTGCCTACGATGAGACGAGACGACTACTTGTCACATGCTTCAGGGTGACGGTATGAAAAATCCGTATTATTGTTCCCAACGTGCTTCTTGTTGTTCCTGTTTGAAACTCACCTTATTATTGTTTCTGCTGTTCCCGACGTCCCTCTCTTCCAATAGTTATTGTACCTGCCACGCTTATTCTTATCATGGTTCTCGATCGATAACGCCATGCTTTTGGTCTTGGTCTGGTTTCCGCCACGCGTCTTTGTTGGGATATGGTATCTAGTGCGCCATTTATCATAGCAAATTATTGTCCCTAGTGGAGGATATCAGTGAGGTTGTTATTGATTTGCCTTCTCCCCTTAGTTCCATCTATTACGCCAATGGACCAACGACTATAACCAATACTTACAATATCCAAGTCGCTAGCAGTGTGGATGATCATCGACCGCCTACAGCTGTGATACGTGCTAGTAGGGATAGACCAGATCATCGGCCGTAATATGATAGGCGTGCTCATTCTTTTTATTACAAGTGGCCGCCAGTGGACGAAAATAGGTGTCCAGTACGTGCTTCCAATGATTATTCCAGGCATGCTCCAGTTCGGTCATTGGCCAGGTGAGTGATGAAAGGATGATGGCCTTTAAATAGGATCTGCCTATGGATCTATAGGCTCTGGAAAAGGATATGGATCTTTACGAAGTAGTAGTCCTTAAATAATAGGTTCTGCTTTTTGGTCATAAACTGGATCTCCTGCCTTGCCTCCATTGCTTATGCTTTCACTTTCTCTTACACTTTACCATATTTACATGCAAGAACTAACTCCTAGGCCTTTAGATTTTCATATATGCCTTTCTCCTTGCCCGATGCGGACAAGCGACTACGTTCCTTATGCCTTCTTCATTTTTATTACTTGCTTACTTTACCACCGGCCTTATTACTTCGGTGGGGGGCCTGGGGGTTCACGGTGCTGCTTTACCATAGACCCGCCCAGCCAGGGGAAGCGTGCCTATTCAACCAACCCAACTTATTCTTATTACATCGCATACCAGAGCCAGGGGAAAGAAAGCCACGCTCAGACCTGCCCAGAACAGGTTACTGACTCCCCAAACGATACCTGCCCAGAAACCCAAGGACACAAACCCTACCTCCCTACTACTACCTCCCTATAGGCTATATTACCTGCCTAGATTTGCTTCTTCTTTTTACCACACCCTATATACCTATGCTTTCTTTTACTTTTCACCCTACCTTAAAGCCCGTAGCTGCTCTAGATTTAAGCCCTAGGGGTCCCATCAGGGATGCATCAGGGGCAGAGCCCTCATCCTCCAGCGCATAGGTCCAGATTGTACTTTTTTGAGCCGTCTGCGCGGGCTGCTTATGGCTAGACCTTTTTCCATCTTTTTCTTTTATTGAAATATACACCTCTTTTACTCCCACCTAGCCCTCCTTTGCTTAGATCGCCTATTTACCTTAGACACCCCATATGGACGGTTGCTTCACGCCTTTACCATTCCAGGGTTTCTCTTACAAAACCTTCCCTATTTTGATATCACGATATTTTTGAATACTTATTTTTACTACTGAGCTGGAATCGAACACCCTTTTCTTCTTAGACACCTAGAGACCTACAAACCACCCGTTCACTTTATTAGCCGAACAATGCTCCTCAAACGGAAGGATACACAGATGCTCCCAAAATAAAATGCGAGGGAGGGATACACAGATGCTCCTGCAAACACTCCAGAAAGGGAGGTTCAGCAAGATGCTCCTTAATTCTTAAGGGAGGGATTCCAGATGCTTCTTAAAGAGACACAAAAGAAAATATAGAAAGCCAGGGATCTCAAGCAAGATGCGACTGAAAAGGGGATCTTATACCAGGCCTATCCGCAATTTGGGATCCTCATTTTGGTCAACCAGCTATAGAAGCTTTTACCCGAGGAGGTGCTCCCGGTCCGGTCAATATTGCTTATTCCGGTGTTTATTAGTGGTGGTATACAATTGGCTTACGCACTAACGAAGATCTTTATGCTGGAGCTCTTTTCTTACTATTTCTTTCTGTCATCTTTTTAATAGCGGGTAGGTTACATTTACAACCTAAATGGAGACCAAGTGTTTCATGGTTCAAAAATTCCGAATCTCGTCTCAATCATCATTTGTCAGGACTCTTCGGAGTCAGTTCTCTAGCTTGGACAGGGCATTTAGTTCATGTCGCTATTCCTGAATCAAGGGGAGTGCACTTCAGATGGGACAATTTTTTGGATGAATTACCGCATCCCCAAGGGTTAGAACCGTTTTTCACAGGTCAGTGGAATCTTTATGCTCAAAATCCTGATTCTAGTAGTCACCTATTCGGTACCTCCCAAGGGGCGGGAACTGCTATTCTAACTCTTCTCGGAGGATTCCATCCACAAACTCAAAGTTTATGGCTGACTGATATGGCTCATCATCATTTAGCTATTGCATTTGTTTTTTCAATCGCTGGTCATATGTATAGAACCAACTTTGGGATTGGTCACAGTATGGAAGATATTTTGGAGGCACATGTTCCTCCAGGAGGCCTATTAGGACACGGACATAAGGGTCTTTATAACACAATTAATAATTCTCTTCATTTTCAATTGGGTCTTGCTTTAGCTTCTTTGGGAGTTATAACTTCCTTGGTAGCTCAACACATGTATTCTTTACCTGCTTATGCATTCATAGCACAAGACTTCACCACCCAAGCTGCATTATATACTCATCATCAATACATTGCCGGGTTCATTATGAGGAAATTTTCCTGAATATTTTTTTTCTGTCCCCCACCACCAATGGGATTTAGATAAAGATCAGAGAGTAAACTGAATAATTCCCGATCTGGAATCTCTTTTGGGACAATACCTTCTGTTTGGGACAATATTTGATCTGCTATGCCTAGATAATAATTACACACATAGTTAAGGGATGGTTCAGATCCAACCATTTCAAATAAGGTTTTACCCTTTACTCTGGAAACTCGGATATCCTCAATAATAGGTAATACCTCTATTATGGGCATTGGACATGCTTCTACATATTTATTGATAAGATCTCTTCTAGATGTACGATTTCCCACCAAGCCTGCTAATCGGAGTGGATGTGTACGAGCTTTTTCCCTTATAGAGGCAGTAATACGATTAGCTGCAAATAATGCATCGAATCCATTATCCGTAATTATTACACAATAATCTGCATAGTTCAATGGAGCTGCAAAACCTCCACAGACCACATCACCTAATACATCGAATAATATAATATCATATTCGTAAAATGCATTTAATTCTTTTAACAACTTTACAGTTTCTCCCACCACATATCCTCCACATCCGGCTCCTGCGGGTGGACCCCCTGCTTCCACACAATCCACCCCTCCATAACCCTTGTGAATTACATCTTCGGCCAAATATCCTCATAATGATAATCCTTGGATTGTAAAGTATCTATAATTGTAGGTATTAGAAATCCTGTAAGAGTAAAAGTACTATCGTGTTTGGGATCACACCCAATCTGTAACACTTTTTGACCACGTCTCGCTAGAGCGACTGAGATATTATAACTAGTTGTCGATTTACCGATTCCGCCTTTCCCGTAAACTGCTATTTTCATCCGCCAATCCTCCTTTATCTAAATCTAAAAGTTATCTCTTTATTTCAAGGTTCTATATAATCGAATTATTCCTTTTTAAAGTAATAAAAAAATTGAATGGTAGTAATATTGAATGGTAGCAATAATAATAGATCCTATTGTATTTGGACAGGCTTATTACTACTAGGATATGATGCCCAAACAACCAGCCCCTTCATCCTAGTACCAATCAGCATGAATTACCACTTTATAGTCTTGGTTCCACCTTATAGAACTTAGACCCTGTTAGCAGCCCTATATCGACTCGATGGAATCGCTTCATGGGAACAGCTATGAACAACCCTTCCCTTATCAAAACCGGATCACCTTTACTTTATTACCGCTGCCTTAATCCTAGGGCGATGGAGGGAGTGTTTATGCCCAACCCATTACTTTATCTTACAAGCAGCACCGGATCCTTAAGAATAAGATAATAAGATCCTTACTATAGGAATATCCTTACTTGTTAGGGAAGATAAGAAGGTTAGAAAGGGACCAATAAGAAAGGGTTGTTAGAATGCCCACTAAGACTAAGAAGGATGGCTTGACCTTAGGGAAGGGAGGCTCGTGAGAGGCAGGCTCCTCTGAGGAGGCAGGCTTCAGCAACCTCACCTCACCACATTAACACTAGCACCAATCTCATGTTCTTACCTTTTATTACGAGAATCTGAAGCGGCTTTTTAGTCGAGTGTGCTAACGCACCCTTCGGGCCTATTGTCGAGAGTTCGGCTGGCTCACCCTCACCCTAAGGATCATTTTCACTCCTTTTCCTTCGCTTAGTGGAAGGACCTCGTTTTAGCCCCGACTACTTCGGGGACATCCTCAGACGGCCGAATCACAAATGCCAGAACCCAAGTCCATTCCCTTTTATCATACCTTCTGAATCCATGAATCTACACTCCCCGTGTACACCTACTCTCATGTCTTCCTGTTCAACACTGATAAACTGCCTACTCTTTTTTCCCTCAATTGTGCTACATAGACCCAATTCAAGAAAGGTTTTCTTTATTCCTTGAAGTTCTTGGTCAGATAGAGCGTTAGCCCTTACCTCCGAAGGGGCTTGCTTATGAGCTTGAAGTTATTGGTAAAGTAGGCTAGATTCCCCGAAGGAGGCAGTACTCTCTTACCCCGAAGGCGGAAGGATATATTATTACCCCCACCCTCGGGATTGATGAGTAGAGGCCTAAAGTGATTCCCCGTGCCTAAAAGAAGTGATGCTCCCCCAACCATTCTGATCTTGAAAGACCACCTCTTTACAGCTCTCTTTACTAGGTAACCATTCTTACAGATATTGACTGTAGGTAAACCGTTCTTACCACTGATGCATCTCTTGCGGACCATGCCGTCCCTCTCTTCATGGTGGAATAAGGTATGGCAAGAATAATAAAAAGAATAAGGCAGTCAGGGGTATGAGATCGATCAGCAAGACCGATTAATTCCATGATCACGGCACGAAAGGAGAGCTACTATCCCCATGTGTATATAAGTCCAGCCTCGAGGTGGGGTATAGTCCTCGCATGTATAATCATGAAGTTAGGTGAATTTCATTTCTCTGCTCCTTGCCCTCCCTTCGGTCAAGCAAGCGGGATACCCTCTTATCGCTTGTTTTTTAGGATGAATCCGAACCTCCCTTAAGTCTTTGTAGGATGGGACCTGCTTAGGCCTCAAACCATACATTCCTGAGTGAGGTTGGAGCTGGATGGGTGATTATTCCAGTCCATAGGTCAATGTGAGTGTTCGGTGAGAGAGTGTGATCTAATTCTTCATAGACACCAAAGTAGCTCGCACCACGGAAAAGGTCAAACCGATTCCGACACCAGCTAAACAAGGAACAATTGACCTTGGGACCATAATTATGGTCACAAACATCGAACACTAATGGATTAGCTCGGTAATCATCCTCACATCGAGAATACAAAATGACTGGACTAAACTAAGTTGTTTGCTTGATTGAACCATTGCTTTTAACTCTGTATCGCAACGAGGCTACAACTTCTACAACTTCTACAACTTCTTGATTGAGTGGATTAACTACTTATTGACTGGATTTACTACCTATTGAAGTAACTTAGAGAGGGCAGTCTGCTTCAGACACTTATAGATTGGGGCAACAAATTGACTTTTTTGCTCTCCATAACGGACTTAGCAGTGGGGACCATCCTAGCTGCTCAGATTCCGGCTTCGGTTTCTACTGATACCGCTCGATTCTCTACTTAGGTGGACGTAAGTTTGGTTGCCACTTTTCAAGATTTCATTTTGGACTATTGGACTTACATATTTTGGGGACTGATGCTTAACTTTCACTTTATGATGCGTCAGATTGGTCGATCGAATTGTTTTTATTCATATTTCAGATCGGTTGGTCAAACGGCCGCCCCCAGATGTAGACGGAACGCCTCATAGATGTTTAACTGGGCAACAAAACTGGGTAATCGGATAATTAGGAAGTCCGCCAGGGATCTCTGGAAGGACAGGTTCAAGTCCTGTTTACCCCAAAGTCCTATAGGACAAAAAAGTGAATGAATAATGAGCTACTAGCTACGGAGAATGATGAATAAGCATCTTATATTACTACGTGCACATACTCCAAGGGCTTTGCACAGGAGAACATCGCAATTGGTTGTCTTTCCATGCTCCGATTGGGGCATCACCGTGGGCATCTGTTGATCTCCCAGAAAGAAAGACGCTGTTCTCCACAAGCCCAAGTTGTAACATCATAGAAATGAGAGGAACAAAATTGATCACTAAACTCGTGCGTACTTCACACGCTTTGGCACTAGGGACATCCTGAAGGGGAATCCATCATCGATTCACTGGCAATCTTTCACTGCTCCCATGCGAGCACGCCATGAGAATCAGTTGATCTCTCAAAAGACAGATATTTTGTGGATGTTTATAGTGACTAGCCCTGTTGTTACGCATAACTACAAGAGAGAATCAATCACTACTGGAAAATGGCTCACGCAGTCTTGTTTAAGAAATAGGCGGTATCCCCCTTTTCCATATCAGAATTCGGACATAAATCGTGTTTCATTATCACCGCAACGCTTGAGTGAGGGGATCACCAGTACGATAGTCTGGAGGTTCCCATTGTCTTGCAATTGGCAGGCCCATTCTATCGCAATGATGATAATGTCCATCTCATTCGGAACTTTATATAATAAGTAAGGCGGCTCTATATATATAATAAAGCACCTCTTTTTAGAGATGTTGAAATCGCTCCATTCCATATGGATCTCGTCCTTGTGGAACCTACACTAATCCCAAACACTTCACATCCTGGTGGGAGGGAATGCGAGTAAGTGGATGGACTCTACTCATCCTCTCGGACCAGCTACTGATCGTCGCCTTGGTAAGCCATTGCCTCACCAACTAACTAATCAGACGCGAGCCCCTCCTTGGGCGGATTCCTCCTTTTGCTCCTCAGCCTATGGGGTATTAGCAGCCGTTTCCAGCTGTTGTTCCCCTCCCAAGGGCAGGTTCTTACGCGTTACTAACCCGTCCGCCACTGGAAACACCACTTCCCGTCCGACTTGCATGTGTTAAGCATGCCGCCAGCGTTCATCCTGAGCCAGGATCAAACTCTCCATGAGATTCATAGTTGCATTACTTATAGCTCCCTTGTGGACAAGGCTGATTCCGCATCATCTTTAGGCATAACTTGTCTCCATTTTCTTTATATAAGCTCAGCCCGTAGTTTTCAGTATAGCCATCGTTACCCTGTAGTAATGAAAAAGATTTCTCCAAATTTGATCAAATCGATTAAGGATATCATCATCTGTTAGATTGGTCCAAGACAATTTACTAATTGGCCGTCCTGAAAAATAAAAATAAAAACAAAGTAAAAATTTTAATTCGATCATTAAAAAAAACCTAAAATTTAAGGAATTTTTTTTTTAAAAATAAACCAAAAAAAAATTAAGATTAAAATTAAAAAAATATAGAAATTAAAAAATAAAAATAAAAACAAAATAAAAATATTAAATTAAAAAAAAAAAAACAAGTTAAAAAAATAAGGAAAATATAAAAAATAAAATATAGAAATTAAATTTAAAAAAGAAAAAGAAAATGCTCATTAAATTTAAAAAAAGAAAAAAAAAATTCAAAACAAATAATAAAATTTAAGGAAATATATTAAATTTTAATAAATTTAAAAATTCAAAATTAAAAAAAAAAAAACACTATTCAAATTAAAAGGAAAAAAAAAAGAAAAATTAATTAAAAATAAAAAATAAAAATAAAATACAATGAAAATATCAAATTTAAAACAATATATATTAAAAAAACAAATAAACTATAAAAAATAAATTAAATTTAAATTATAAAAAATAAAATATACATATGAACTTAAATTAAAATAGGTATATACATCAAATTTTATTAAATTAAAAAAAAAAGAGGTTAATATTAAAATAACAAATTAAATTTAAAAACAAAAATATTAAATTTTAATAAATAAATGAATAAACAAATAAATTTTGAAAGAAAAAATAAATTTTAAATATAAAAGAAAAAAAAAATATTGTTAAACGAAAAACTTTAAAAACTTTAAAAATAATTAAAAATGGAAAATTGAAAAAAAGAAAAAAGAAATATTAAATAAAAAAATAATTTAAAAAAATTAAGTTTCATTAAAAAAAAAATCTAATTTTAAATACACAATTTTAATTGAAATAAAAAAATATAAAAATTTTATGTAATTAACAAAAAAAAATAATAAAAAAGTAAAACATTTAAAAAAAATATTAAATCCAAATAAATTAAAAAAATATATATAAAATTTATTGAATTTTATAAAATTATATTAAAAAACTAAGTTAATAACAAAGAAAAATTATGAAATTAAAAAAAAAAAAAATCAATTAAATAAAAAAAATGGGCAAAATTTAATAAAAAATTATTAAAAATAATAATAATAATAAATTTAAAACAAAAAAAATTAAAACAAAACGAATTTTATTTTAAATAATTTTAAAAAAAATTAATATTTTGAAATTTAAAAAAAATAAAAATAAAAAATAAAAAAAAATATCAATTAAAAATAAAATGTCATGGTGGTCGGGGCGTGGCCCGCCCGCTAGGCGGGGATGGCCGGCCCGGCGGCGCCACGAGGGCAGCCCAGCCAGCCTCCCAGCCCCCGACGGGCAGAGGGCCAATTCTCGGAATCGGCTCTCCGCCCGTCGGGGACTGGGAGGTCGGCTGGGCTGCCCCCGTGGCGCCACCCGACCGGCCCCCACCGCCCAGCGGGCAGGCTGTGCGCGCGCAACCCGCCCGCTGGGCGGCGGGGGCCCGCCGGGGTGCGCCACGGGGGCGGCCCAGCCGGCCTCCCCGCCCCCAACAGGCAGAGGGCCGATTCTCGGAATCGGCCCTCCGGCCGTCGGGGGCCGGGAGGCAGCCTGGGCCGACCCCGTGGCGCCGCCCGTCGGGGGCGGGGAGGCTGGCTGGGCCGCCCCCGTGGCGTCGCCCGGCCGGCCACCGCTGCCTAGCGGGCGGGCCGCGCCCCGACCACCACAATATTTTTTTTTAATTGATTTTTTTTTTGTTTAAATTTAATTGATTTTTTTTTTTTTTTAATTTCAAAAAATAATTTTTTTTTTCAAAAAATTAATTTTTTTTTTAATTTAATATTTTTATTTAAAATAAAATTCGTTTTTTTTTTTTTTTTAATATATATATACATCTATTTTTTATTTGATTTTATTTTTTTTATTATTTTTTTTTTTTTTTTTTAATATTTTTATTTTAATTTGATTTTTTTTTTTAATTTTGAATTTCAAAAAATTTAAAATTATTTTTTTAATTCAATTTTTTTATTTTAAATTCAATTTGTTTAATTTTTTTTTATATTTAATATTATAGAATAATTATTTTTTTTAAATTTTAAATTTTAAATTTATTTATTAAAATTTTTAAATTTTAATTTAATTTAATTGTTTTTCTTAATTTTTTCGTTTATTTAGTTTTTCATTTTTAAAATTTATAAA
Organism: Pinus albicaulis; assembly: GCA_034641835.2. Classification (NCBI taxonomy): domain Eukaryota; kingdom Viridiplantae; phylum Streptophyta; class Pinopsida; order Pinales; family Pinaceae; genus Pinus; species Pinus albicaulis. The sequence goes on from CM076575.1 coordinate 820,775,345, forward strand.
TGGTTTCACTAAAAAAAAAAAAAAACACTAAATTTATGTATATTTGTTTTTTAATTATTTGCACGTGGTTTTTTTCATTTTTTTTGTTTTTTAATGATAGTTTTTTTTGTTTTTTTTTATTTTTTAATTTTCTTTTTCTTTTTCAATTTTAATTGTTTTTTTTTTTTAATTTGTTTCTTTTGTAAATTTTAAAATTTGTATTTTTTTCCTTATTATTATTATTTTTTTTAATTTAAATTTTTAAATTTAAATTTTTTTTTTTTTATAATTTTTTTTTTCTAAATTTTAATTTTGTAATTTTAATTATTTTAATTTTTTTTTAAAAATATATATATATATATATATATATTTTAATATATTGTTTTTTTTAATAAGTTAGAAAAAAATGATTTTGATTTTTTTTTTTTTAAATTTTTTGCTCAATTTTTGTTTTTTTTCTTTAAATTATGTGTTTTTTTTCTTCAAATTTTGTCATTTCCTTTGATATAATTTTCAAATATTTTTGTTTTTATTTATTTATTTTTGTTTAAATTTTTTATTTTTATGAGCTATTTTTGTTTTTTTTTACATTTTTATTGGTTTTTTTATTGTTTTTATATATATTTTTTAATCTAAGTTTTGTGTTTTATTACCAACATGAAAATCACCACTCTAAAAAAAAAAGGTTGATGCAGCATCAATACGTTTCAAAATTAGCATGAAAATCACTGCTCTAAAAAAAAAAGGTTGATGCAGCATCAATACGTTTCAAAATTAGCATGAAAATCACTGCTCTAAAAAAAAAAAGGTTGATGCAGCATCAATACGTTTCAAAATTAGCATGAAAATCACTGCTCTAAAAAAAAAAAGTTGATGCTGCATCAATACATTTCAAAATTAGCATGAAAATCACTAACATTTTAAAACAAATATTCATACTTCATAAATAAAAATTTTAGAGTGTCAAAAATGTGCACCAAAAAAAAAATGGTGATTCTGCATCACCACTTTTCAAAATCGGGTGCTTTTTATGCTACCAAAAAAAAGTAGGTAACATTGCGGTTACCTATTTCATCGGTAACATTGTTATGGAAGCATGAAATTGAAACTCTCAAAGAAATGTAAATTGAATGGGGAGAAATCATTATTTTTTGGAAGTGCTCACACACTTTCTAGAGGCTCTTAGGATCTCTTAACAAGAAACCAATGAAGAAACCAAGAATGACACTATAGCATATCAAAAAAACAATAAATTCTTGATATAGTCCATCGTAAAAAAAAAACAAAAAACGATAGAAAGGGATAAGAAGGAAGAACTAGAAAGGGTGGAAGTTGTTTAGGTAAAGGTTCATAGGAAAAAAAAATTGATTAATCATCCTATGATCATTTAAACTCAAGAACAAATAGAAAAGTTATAGTTATTTAATTTTAAATATTGGAGTTTATGGATGAAATTTTAAAAACAGGAGGATATCCGGGTACAACCAAAATATAAAATCAAGTAGGAGATCAAGAAACTTCTCAATTTGAGAAGGTGTACACTGATTCCATAATGCTGAAAAGTGTAACTAGTATCGGTCTTAATATTGACTATGTAATTATGTATTTATGTAAGGAAGAAGACAAAGGTAATACAATTTTTTTTTTATGTTTCATGGGTTTCATGAGCAAGATTCTTTTATAGGTCAATAGACTTCTTCTTGATGTCTATTAGGAATTGTCTTCTAGGTATAAATGTAATTAAGAGTCATGTACATGAAGAATCTCGTCATTAAAATATGCTCCAATATCTTGTCATGATACCATGAAGAAATGTCTCATGGATAATGTTCAAAGATACCCTCATTAACGCTGGATTAGATGCTCTCTAAGTTGGCCTTCAAACAACAAGTAAAGTCGGCCTACAAGCAGTGATACAGTTCGGCTTATTAACTACCAGGAACAACTATATATACCTATACATGTGTTGCGCAGAAAATACATAAAATTGTGGATTCCTCTGAGGTTTTCACAGAGTTTAAGGTGTGGATTGCTCTGAAATAGATTGCGGATACATCTGTATTTGATGTGGATTTCAAAGAAGATTAAAGTGTGGGTTAAGGACAGAGTTCAGTGCGGATATATCTGATATCCTACAACTTGATAAAGTATGGATAAAGTGCGAGTTAAAAGGGCAGTGAGGAAGTTTAAAGTGCGGATCTGTTTCAAGGATTGTTTTGAGGCAATGAATGTGTATCTGGATGAAGAAGCTGCTGACAGTAGTATGGTCAATATAGTAATGTATGCACCTGTTGTCGAAGTGAGATAAGAAGTGTGGATGATTGAGTGAGATAAGAAGCATCAAAGTTAAAATATTGAAGTCTGATATAATAATATAATGGTAGAAGGAAGGTAAATATTTGATTTAACTTCCTATATTCAGTACACAAAAGGAAAACAAGATATCTCAAGTGAAACAAGAAGAATTATAACCAAAGACTAAATCAAGGAAGATATAATTAGAGACCAAGTTCTCTAGTGGTGGTGCAGGTCAGTGCAAGTTGGTGCAGATGAGAAGGATCAATGTTGTGAGCATACAAAGAAGCATTGAAAAGGTCTTGGAGGCATTCCTAGGTCAAGGGTCGGAGTCTTGGTCATGGTACTTGTCATTTGAAGATCTATAAGAAGAATTCCTTACAGTTTTCCTCTCCAAGAGGGAGAGGTTTTTCCCTGGATCTAGGAGCCGAATTTTTGTGTCTCGTGTATTTTGATAATTGACTTGATGAAAGACTAAATAAGCTAAAGAAGAGAAGACATAAGTAACTCTAGTAAGCTCACAAGTAATTATCAAGAAGATAATTTGAATTAATCACCAACCCTCTAAATTCTCAACATGGAATCAGAGCTAAGGTGCTAAACACAAGGGCTACTTGACAAAGAAGACACTCCAGGAAGCGAAGATCAAAGTTTGGGTTGAAAAGGAACACTCTCAAGCTATTTCAAGAAAGATATTCTATATCATTCAAAGGATCAACTCATTCAAGAAAATAATCTTTGCCATCAAAGATTTACATTCAATACATTGTTGGAAGAGGAAATCATCTTTTGAAGATATTCATTATCATCAAGGATCAAAGAACACCTACTTTCGAGATTTCAATCTTAGAAGAAGCTCCTGACTTCATCTTCATCATCATCAAGGAAGCTGCAAGCCACTCTACTCAAGTATCTATGACCTTACTTAAATCTGTAAAGATGACTTATTTTAAAGAGAGAAACAAGCTGGTTGGGTCATTAAACTTTAGTGCTTGGAAGAAGAGGACAAATTTGAATCTAATTGAAGACGAAGTTATGGACTATGTCAAAGGATCTAAAATTCAACCCTCAAAGGAAGATGCTCTAGCTCATGCCAAGTACATGAAGGGAGAAATCAAATCCCAAAGGATTCTCATTGAATCCATTAAGGATTCACTCATTCCATATGTATCAAAACTAAAGTCTGCTAAAGAAATATATGAGAAAATGGTAGTGCTATTCTTCTTGAGTGCTACAAGAGAGAAATATCTCTGAGACAAGAACTATACAAAATGAAATTTTCAAGAGAAGAAGGAACCACTTCATACTTTATGAGGATTTTTGAAATAAGAAACCGACTGCATGAATTGGGAGAAGTAATTTTTGATATTGAGATGACTACAGTGGTGCTGAATGCTCTACCAGAATAAGGGGGAAACTTCACTTCAAGTTTATACAGGAAGAATAAGCCATGCCATTCCATGATTTATGGTCTCTATGTAAAATAGAGGAAACAAGATTGAAATCCAAAGCTGTTACAAGCTCAAGTGAAGGGAATCAAGCCTTTGCAGCCATATCCAGGAATAAAGGAAGATTTAGAAAAATTTGTCCTCAGAATAAAAGAAGAAATATGGACAAAGTAAGATGCTTTGGATGTAATGAACTTGGGCATTATAAAAGAGATTTTCCTAAATCTGAAAAGGACGAGAGGAAAAGGGAAGAAGCCCATGCCTCAGATATGAGGGAAGAACCTGATGCAAAAAATCTAAGAAAGAAGAAGCGGAAGATCTCTATTATGATTGAGATCATATTCCTCTTTAAGTGATTTCTGTTGGTTGTAAAATAGTATGATAGGAAGAAATGCATATTGATAACATCATGATTGAAGCATGGTAGGAGCTCTTGGTGAAACAACTCTGGGAAAACCTCACTGATAACAATACTGATGGAAGGCAGCATTTAAGATCAAGGGTCATCATGGAAACATGTGCTGACATATTCTAATGGAAATATCTATGAATTCACTGGTTATAAATAAAGCATAAAGGTTTCATCAAAGAATTCAATGTTACCGAATTCTAGGATTAGGATGTGATGACATATTGATGAAGCGGGTCAATGGAATGAAGTTCCTCATTCTAATAAAATTGCTACAGGATGACTCAAAGGAAAAAGGTATGAGGTATATATATTTATATGCTGACAATGGATGCTATGTAGTCATGGCATATGGTTGCAGACAATGAAATTTATAAGTATGATCTTTCACGGTGCACAAATAGATGAATTAAACATAATATATCCTCATATGGAATATGAGGTGGTTGTATATGAACAAGGAATTGGAAATTGGAAGTTCCTGGGAATAAAGTTGTGCATAAAGGAAGAGATCATGAAGTGAAACCATGTCAAGAGGCAGTTATCGTCTGGAAGCCAAGAAGATGTGACTAGAATATCTCCTGGGAGGATATGTAGCCTCTCATAGAAGTCTGGTAAAGAAGAAGACCCTTGACAAGACATATCATTAGGAGATGTGTCAATATGCATTATGGGAATTTTGAGGTCTAAAATGGGCCTCCTAAGAAAAATGTACAACTAAAATAAACTTTATAAGAACCAATAGGATTCAAGATGATGATGTCAACCATGGGGGATGATTCACCATTTTTTAAGTAAAAGGGTAAAAATATTAAAATAATAAAATAATAAAACTACTTTTTCAACTCGTATTTTCAACTTATCTCCCAAAGTTTTTACTCAAATTTCTAGCACAAGTACTCATTGGATGCAAAATTTAATTCCTCATCCAAGGAGTAGCCATGTTGCATACTTTTTATGGACCCTACTACACAAAAAATGAGAAATACATAGAAAATCGTGATTGTAATCACGTTTTTCATGTATTTCTAATTTTTCGTGTAGCAGGATCCATAAAAAGTATGCAACATGGGTACTCCTTGGATGAGGAATTAAATTTTGCATCCAACGACTACTCCCACTTGAAATTTGAGTAAACACTTTGGGAGATAAGTTGAAAATACATGTTGAAAAGTAGTTTTTTTATTTTTTCCCTCTAAAATTTGCAAATCTTATTTTATTATTTCCACTATTATTTTATAATTTCCTTAGGAGGCCCATTTTAGACCTCAAAATTCCCCTAATGGAATAGAGGATGTCAATTATTACAGGAAGATGTCATGGTGAAATATCATCACTAAGGTAATTTCTGTTTTTAAAAGTTCATACGTATATGTTTATCTGGATGAATTTGTGCAATGCTGCTAATAATATGAAAGGATGTAAGATCCTTGGAGATGATTCGAAAGAAATCAACATGGCATAAAATTTGGACCGGATAATGAAGACAGATAAATCACTTTCTGATAGTTTACATGACTCATGGATGAAAGTGATGGATGATCTACGCCCTATGAAGCCAAAGGTTGAAGATTACTCAATGTCGAAATCCATGACATCGAGGGGAGGAATTTTTCATGAGAAACTGGGTCTCTCACCATTGCTGATGTAGGTCCCTGATTAAGAGGGAGCCTGGTGATAAGTTTCTTACTTGGAAGAAACTGGGTAATTCCTAAGAATAAGATTAGGTACATTGCTTATACAGGAATGAGTCCATTTCCTTATGGAATATATCCTCCTTGGCTGAGAGGGAGAGATAGACACATCATTTTGGTTTTCACTTGGGAAGACAAAATGGAGGATTGGGTAATCATATGGCATTCGATACTCTTTGAGAATGTGATATGGAATTCAATATACGATTAGTCGGGGACCAATATTCTTTGAGGGCTCACTACCCAAGGGAATAATAGTCCAAGAAGGTCATACTTTGGGAACACCTAGGTGGAGTATGTACCTTGGAGAGACAATGACTATGGTGTCTATAAGTCATGTGTCTCGCCAACATTGTTGCCCATTGTCTCATTGAGAGATGGGGTCATTAGTCAAGGCCTTGCACTAGTGTTGATATGATGCTATGCAGATGTGATTACCAATCCAATTCTTCTTATGAGATTCTTCAGTTTGAAAGTGACCATGTACCTGTATGAATACCTCCCTAGTTAAGAGGGAGTGTTGAAAAGTGTAACTGGGATCGGTCTTCATATTGACTATGTAATTATGTATTTATGTAAAGAAGAAGAAAAAGATAATAAAATATATTTTTATTATACTTGCTTCATGGGTTTCATGAGCAAGATTTTATTATAGGTCAATAGACTTCCTCTTGATTCCTATTGGGAATTTTCTTCTAGGTATAAATGTAATTAAGAGTCATGTACATAAAGAATCTAGTCATCAAAATATTCTCCAAGACCTTGTCATGATACCGTGAATAAATGTATCCTAGATAATGCTCAAAGATACCCTTATTAACGCTTGATTAGATGCTCTCCAAGTAGGCCTTCAAAAAGCAAGTAAAGTCAACCTATAAGCATTGATACAAACCGACTTATTAACTGGCATGAACAACTATATATACCCCTAGATATGTTGTGCATAAGATACATAAAATTGTGGATTCCTCTGAGGTTTTCACAGAGTTTAAGGTGCAGATTCCTCTAAGGTTTTCACAAAGTTTAAGGTGCGGATTCTTCTAAGGTTTTCACAGAGTTTAAGGTGCGGATTTATCTGAAATATATTGCGAATACATCTATAGTTGATGCGGATTTCAAAGACGATTAAAGTGCGGGTTAAGGACAGAGTTCAGTGCGGATATATCTGAGATCCTACAGCCTAATAAAATATGAATAAAGTGTAATTTAAAAGGGTAGTGAACAAGTTTAAAGTGTGGATCTATTTCAAGGATTGTTTTGAGGCAATGAATGCAGATCTGGATGAAGACGCTGCTGATAGTAGTATGGTCAATCTAGTAATGTATGCACCTGCTGTGTAAGTGAGATAAGAAGTGTGGATGATTCAGCGAGACAAGAATCATCAAAGTTAAAAGACTGAAGTCTTATATAATAATATAAGGGTAGAAGGTATCTTTAGTACAAGAAAGGAAAGAAATATATCTCAAGTGAAACAAGAAGTATAATTGAAGACTAAATAAAGGAAGATATAATTAGAGACCGAATTCTCTAGTGGTGGTGCAGGTCAGTGCAAGTTGGTGCAGATGAGAAGGATCAACGTTGTGAGCATACAAAGAAGCATTGACAAGGTCTTGGAGGCATTGCTAGGTCAAGGGTCTGAGTCTTAGTCATGGTACTTTTCATTTTAATATCTATAAGAAGAATTATTTACAGGTTTTCCTCTCCAAGAGGGAAAGGTTTTTCCCTGGCTCTAGGAGCCTTTTGTGTCTCATGTATTTTGATAATTTTCTTGATGAAAGACTAAATAAGCTAAAGAAGAGAAGACATAAGTAACTCAAGTAAGCTGACAAGTAATTATTAAGAAGATAATTTCAATTAATCACTAGCCCTCTAAATTCTCAACACATAATGCCATATGCTCCAAATGCCAATATAGAAAAGTATCATCATATATAAATTAGAAAAAAATCTTTAGAAGACGAGAAGAAGTTAAGAAATTTGATAAGATAACTCATGAGGAAAGTGAAATCCTAGTTCACAATGACCTAATATTATGTAAAAAGAAAACACCAAGCATGGGACATTAATTAGGGTAATACACGGTACCAAAGTATTGAAAAACTTATTAGTAGTAGGGTATGTACTAAAAAATCTAGGGAGCAAGCAAGAGTTGGATAGATGTTTTTAATTAATTAAGTTTATAATTTCTACTATATGATATTATTCTACACTTGGATCCCATTTTGGTAGAAAAAGAGGTATATCTCAACTTAAGGGCATGCATGAATATGTCGTTAGAAAATTTCTATGGACCAATTTTGACTAAATATTGCTACAAATCATATTTTAGCAAAAGATGAATCTACAAGATCTATAAGAATATACAACCATAAGCACATGGATGCTAAGGAGTCATCCTATACATCCCCTAAACTAATTTCCCCATTTCTATGCTCATGTGTCTAAAGGCCACTACAAGTAAAAGGCCCTCTAGCGGATGTTTTTGAGGAACCCCACAGAAAAATACCCTAGACATCCATTTCTAGCAGAGGATCCTAGAGGAGGTTGGCAGGCGGAGGTTTTTGTGGATGTATTTTGTCTAGTGCTCCTATCAACCTAAAACGCACCAGTGCGTTCCATATGAAAAAGCACCGGTGCATTACAAAAATTGGCAGACTGAAAACCGTGCGCTCCATACACACAGGCCCGGTGCGTTTTATTTTTGTAGAGCACCGGTGCTTTACATGTTGACCGCACAGATACTGCCTGGTGTGGAATAAATGAAACACACTGGGGCACCCACAAAACGCGCCCACCGGTGGATGCTTAAATAAAAAAAATTATGGCAAAAAAACCGCATAAAACATTGGCACACTAGAAACAGTGCGCTCCGTACACACCCTCCTGGTTCTTTTAATTCAGCAACCGCGCCGGTGCGTGTCATATCGTTAGCCTCGGTGCCTCATAAAAAGCGCCCGGAACATAAACAAAATAGTGCTGAATGACTGAAACACACCGAGCTCCCCCCGTAAATGCCGCGCACCGGAAAAGGGTTTAAAACAAACAGAATTACGTCCAAAAAACCTCAAAAATCATTGGTTCACCAGGCACCGTTACCAGTGCCTCCCGTTACTGTACAACCTCGATGCATCACATAGCCATGCCTCGGCACGTCATAAAAGCGAGCGGAACATAAATTCCCAGGGCAGAATGATGGAAATGCACTAGGGCCCCATAAATTCCGCCAACCGAAATAGGGTTAAATACAAAAAATTACGGCTAAAAAACCACAGAAATCATTAGTTCACCGGACACCGTCACCGGTGCGTTATCATAATGTAGAGCACCGGTGCTTTACAAATACTCGACCCCGGTGCCTCCTAAAAGTGCGCGGAAACATAAAGAGCCCGATGCATCATATATACAATGCATCAGTACTCTAGAAAACATCCCGCGCACCGGAATAGGGTTAAATAAAAAAACTTTACGGCCAGAAAATCACAGAAATCATTGGTTCACTGGACACTATTACCGATGCGTCATATTACTGTAGAGCACCGACGCAATAAAAATACGCCACCCCGGTGCCTCCTAAAAGCGCGCGAAACAAAAATAGCCCGGCACGGCATACAGGAAATGCACCGGTGCTCCAGTAAAAATACCGCGCACCGGCGTAGGGTTAAATAAAAAAATTACAGCAAAAAAACCGCAAAAATTATTGGTTCACCAGACGCCATTACCAGTGCGTCTCGTTACTGTAGTACACCGGTGCGTGACAGTGACGATGCCCCGGTGATTCCTAAAAGCGCGGGAAAACAGAAAGAGCCCGATGCGGCATTAGTACAACACACTAGTACTCTAGTAAAAACCCGGCGCACCGGAACAGGGTTAAATAAAAATAAATTACGGAAAAAAACCGCATTTGTCACTTTTGTCAATGCTACAGAGCTCTCAAGCACTGGTGCAAGTTACCCTTTCTTGAGCTGCACTGACATCCGTGCTCCTATTGCACTTATTGCACGCACTGCTGCTGTACATTGCCACCAATCTCCAGCTTGAATTTTATAAAATAATGGACAAATTTTCTTTTTAAAATTTTACAGCTAATATGCCTCTTCAACAAGTAAATATACAGGTATTTTTCTAGTTTTTCCATAATTAAACCTTTTAGCAGATTAGAATTTGAAAAAACCTTAAAATTAACCATTAAAAAAATAAAATAAAATAAATGTCGCACGATGCTCTCGAGCCATTTGGCTCGCACCGGTGGCGGTGCTTCCTGTAAATTTACAGGCTGCACCATTTTGCGGTGCTTTATGTAAATTTACAAGCCGCATCGGTTTGCGATGATGCCTATAAATTTACAGGCCGCATTGCATCCGGTGCTGAAGGCGTCCGCACCAGTTCCGGGGCAGTACTGCGAGGCGCACTGTGTAATTTTAAATTTTTTAAAAAGTGCAGTGTGGTAATTTACCAAGCCGCACCGTTGACAATGTTGAATCGCATCATCCAGTGCATTGAAGAACTTATCTACCCTGGGGCACACAAGTTTTTTGGCGCACCAGAACTGCCAGTCGACATTGTCAACGGTACGAGTTGGTGAACCGGTGCTAAGTGTATCCACACCGGTTCCGGGGCGGATTCCAAAGGCGCACTGTGTAATTGTAAATTTTACGAAAAAGAGTAGTGCACTCGGATACCTGGCCGCACCGTACGACTATGTATGGTGGCAGGAGGGCGGTGTGTTGACTTAGCTATAATCCTTGGGGCGTGTAGTGAAGTCAGCGCACCGACCTCCTGACACCGCACTTAGGGAACGGTGTGCTAAAAATATTTTCTGAAGCACCGCTCTCGGTGCTTTTTATATCATTATGTGCACCGTAGATAATGCGTATCTGTGTAGGGACACACTGTTACCGATGCATGACTGTGTTTTTGGTGCACCGTCTCTTGTTTGATTTATTTTTCAAAAAATATTTATATACGTATATTTGTAAATACATGTGTCATTTAATTAAAAAATTGTATTTAATATGTCAATCATTCAAATACATGAAAGGAGAGAAGAGGAGCAACAAAAACAACAACAGGTGGAACAATATAACATGGTTCACCTGTGGGAGGCAAGAGAGAGGGAGAGAGATGCGTACCCTCGCCCTATTATAGCAGCGACACAAGCGCTCCTAAGGCAGGTAGGCCTCCTAAAGTTCTATGAGGAGGCTACTTCCCTAAAGTCCCATAGTGGTCTTTTGAGACATCTTATCCAAAGGTGGAATGCCCAGCGACAGGCTTTTCGAGTTGGTATCGACCAGTGGTACACGCCCACTGAGGAGGATGTTTATTTTATTCCAGGGCTTTCGTGGAGAGGGGTGGATTTTCCCTCATTCCTCAAGGTTCCAATTGGCTGTGTGGCAGGGAGTCAGTTAGTTTACTCTCAGAGATACATTAGAGCGGACATATTGTCTCCTTCATATTTTCAGGTCTCTAGAGGAAAATTACGTATTGGTGCATTTGGTGGTGAGGAGGTCCAGTGTCTCTCACTTATCATTTCCACCATTTCACACAACACCAGTGACGGGCAACGTATTAGTTGCCAGCTTTTATATTATGTTGATTCTTTACTACAGCAGCCACGACTTGTCAGGTGATTTGCCATTTTTTTACGGCAATTATGTACATCATTAGATAGATGTCGTGCTCATGCACAAGGGAGGGTTAACTTCCCTTTTTCTTCAAAGATTTTTTGTTTATTTTTTGAGAGGTTACTAGAGATGAGACCTTATTTTCTTCAGCCGCCTTGTAGGCTGATGACTGAGGCACATATGCATATGTTGGGGCAGATGATGCCCAAGAGGGAGGAGACTTTGTTTCCAGCGAGGATATCAGATGATGCACTGGGGTTGCTAGCCAGTGTTTTTGAGCATCCCTTCATTATGGTCCCCTGTCCTTATGCGGGGTTGGATTGGTGAGGGTGTGAAAACATCCTCTTCATAGATGATGAGTCGCCAGATGATAGAGGTAATATTACTATTTTATTTAAATTTATTCTAACATTTTCTTTAACTTGTTTTTATTAAATTGTGTAATGAAATTGTGTAATTATTGTTGTGTACTTGTATATATTTTGTAGACATTGGCTCTTATGATGGTGAGGAGATGCCATCACCACCACTTGATCTAGTTGTGGATGATCTTGATGATCTTGATGCCGAGGATCAGCAGGAGGCTGGTGCAGATGATCAGAGACCTGCTCCTACTAGTGCGTTGCCCCGCGGTCGACGTATGAGCGATGCTAGATATAGGATGGAGTTGGGCGACTAACTCATTTCATTTCTTGTTGAGGCGGGCATCCACCCCACTAATTTCACATATATAGAGGCCGATGATAAGCTCTTACAGATGTGGAGAGGCATGCCATGTGACATGTACAACTTGATGCGGCATGTCGTAGGAGTTACGACAGATTTTACGCAACTGACGAGGATTGTCGCACGTTACGAGCGAGCCGTAGCACATGATGGACAGTCTGCGAGCCACAGCGTACCATCAACATCTCATGATCGTTCACAGCCTCGCACCACACCAGATTTGCATGTAGAGCCTCCAGTAACATCTACCAGCAGTCATCATGGAGATGAGGCTCGATCATCGACTGATCCATGACATTTATATTACAATTGTATATTTTTACCATTATATAAATATATATATATATATATATATATATATATATATATATATATATATATATATATATATATATATGTATGTATATATATATATTATGGTCCACGTATTTTATGTTCGTTTTGTAGTTGTAGTTAATTTACATGTTGGTTATCATCATTATGTGTATGTTGTTAGGTCATGTTAGATATGTTCATTTAATGTGCAGCTTGTAGATAGATGTGTATGTGATAGCATGAGATGTATATTTGATGTTTGTGTTGTACTGATGATGTTAATATATAATGTTAATTGTGTTTTGTTAGATTATCATGATCACGATGATGCAGTAAGCGATTTTGAATGTGTTTTTTAGTCAAATATGATGTTTGTACGATGCTTATCATGAACGTGATGTTTATTAATTAATTTATAAATACCAAATGATCATGATATTGTAAATTTGTAATATTTGTATTTGTAATTGTATTTAAAATTCTAAAATTGTAATTGTAATGATATATATGTAAATTTCTAAAATTGTAATTGTAACTGTATATATGTAAAATTCTAAAATTGTTATTGCACGTGAAATTGTAAAATTGTAATTGTAATTCTAATAATTCTAATTCTAATTCTAATTGTATGTAAAATATTTGTAAAATTTTAATTGTATTAATGTGAAATGAATTTATTAAAATTTTAAAATTTGTGAATTTGTAAATTTTAAATAATTGTAAAATAATAAATATAGAATAATATGATTTATTGTAACATAAGGAAATTTAGAAAATAATGCAAATAAATTCCTGTACTTAATTAGAATTATCATTATTTTATTATGATCTTAGATATAAAAAAAGAATTAATTTATACAGTACGCCATTGTTTTTGAGATCAAGTACATAATACCAAATTATCAAGTGAATTATTGATTTTAACATTAACACAATGCAAATTACCAATTAATTCAAATTAATACATATTACATTAATATTTCAAAAAACTCATCTTAAAAAGTATAAATATTGATGAAAAAACACATATTGTACCATATCACTCTCGGTTCTCATCATGATCACCCTCATTATCTTCTAGCTTGCATGTTATGATAACACTATTGTTCTCAAAAATATGTTTTGATCTATGGTCATGTGTCAATACGAACCACCAATCCCTATCCAACACATCTGGGTAGAAAAACACCTGGTTGCAATGTTTAGGGAAAACATAGGGCTCCTTAGCTTCATCCCACATCTTTCTAGAGTTGATACATATTAGCCTACTATTGCGATCTTCCTTTACATTATTCCGATCAAAGGTGTCCCAACACTTGCACCTAAAAATAACACATTGGAAAGAAGAAAAATCCACTTCAATGATCTCTTGTATCTTTCCGACGTAACCTAACGTCTCTCTTACTAGTTGTTGATCACGCTGGCTAGATTGACTAGATTGATCGAAATCGACTTCCACTCCACAGTCTTGTGTGATGTTTCTAGCATCGACATTTTCTGTGTGAAAATGTTGTCCATATGCCCACATAGATGGGAACAAATGCACCTATTATAAAAAACTTTAAAAAATAATATAAGTGTCATGTGTATTATAAATAATAATCCAACAGTTAAAATATGAAATGCAGATGTCTTAATATAAGTTTCAAATTTACATATAAATTATTACCGAGTTGTTGCACCCAATCCCTATGTTTAGCGCATCCTCTTCAGCACGCAGGTAACGACCGATAACACCATATTTCTCTCTGACTTGGTGAGCAACCCAACTGTTGGGGCATATTTTTGGCATATTATCCTTTAAATGATCGGGATAAGGCACACTTCTACCATTCAACCGTTTGAATTCTTTCCTGTCACTATCCCATTTGATTCTTTTTTGTTCGTACAATGCGACCCACGGTTGTGTTGCTTCAGAACTGTAAAGAATGAATTTATTGATTGCTTCAATTTCTGCATTCGTTGATGAAATCAAACCAACATTATATAGTACTTAGAGATCAAAATATGCATTATATCGAAGTTCAACATGAATATAATTAATTAATTTTTGTAAATTTGAAAAATTATAAGTCGCTTACTCTTTATCAAGCGTTTTTTTCCACTTGTTTGGAGCAACTCTCCTTCTCTTTTGTCTTCATCCAATTCATCGCTCCAAATCACCGCACCTAGTCTGTTGTCAATCTGCTTGATGTACTCACTGGCATAGTAGAAAGACTCATACGATATGTACCCCTCTGCCATAGACCCCTCGGGTTTTGCCTTTTGTCGAAAAAAACCTTTCAATTTTTTCATGTACCTCGCTAAGAAGAACATCCAACGATAAGAAACAACCCCAACTAATTCAACCTCATCCACCAGGTGGATTAGAAGATGAACCTGTAAGTCCATGAAACTCGTCAGCAGTTCCTTCTCAAACATACAAACAATCTCAACTATCTCTTGAAGCCATCGTGTAATGCTAGCCACATGAATCTCCTTTGATGTGATCCAACGTACAAATGCAGATAATTTAGATATGGCACGTCCTAGATCTTGAGGGAATTCATGTTTCACACACCCACTCACAAACAAAGGATAATGACACTGCAAAGTTATAAAAACGTGCAATAATATACAAAATTAGGCGCATGGGATAAAATTTATTAATATAACAAATAATAAAATCATGCTTTTGACATTATACGTACTCTTAGAAGATTTAAATGGTCATGCGATTTCAACCCCGACAAATGGTCATCCACGGTGAAGCAACACCGTAGTGAAGACCCATATGAAGTTGGCACCCTCACATCCATTATAACTTCCTTTGCCAAAGATATATCATTTTTTTTTTTAATCCATGGGACATCACCTTTTGTGAAAAACCATGAATTAGTGGGACCAGCACCCGCCTTTGATCCCATACTTTCTAATCGTCTTGGCCAATATTTCTTTTTAGTTTTTGAAGTAATAAGATCTTTCCTAACTGCCAATGTGTCACTTTGTTTCGATGATATGTGCCTCCATAAAGAAGATGAAACATTTTTAAATATATGCATGGGATCTAATAAGTGGGCAATATTAAGATGCTCCCAATATGGGAGTTCATAAAAGATATATTTCCTTTTCATCCCAATGGGCAATTTCTCAACATAGGTGTTGAAGAAATATGGATCATCGAACTTAGGCTCCCCATTTTAATCGAGCATTTCTATGAAATCCTCCTCCTTCTCTCTCTCATATGCTCTAAGCCATTCAACTGGTGTTATTATTGGAGGCCTTTGGGTTCTTTCTCGTTTACCATTGAAAGCAAAAGCTGCTCTTCTATAAGGGTGTTGTTATGGTAGGAATATCCTGGAGCAATCATGCACTGGCTTTCGTAGGTCCTAGGACCATCTAGCTTTCAAAGAAGGTCCACAACATTTACATCCAAAATACTCTTTTGTTACAAGACATGCGAGATTATATTTGTATACATTAATTAAATGCATGGCACATTAAAGACTATCATGAAGATCAAAACAAATAATATTACAAAGAATTAAATAACTAATATGTGAAATAATATTGTTACATTATATATAAACAAATCAATAAATTGAACATGAAATTTACCAGAGCAAACTCCTAAGCCTGGATAATCATGTGTTATGTAAGCACATATACCATACAACGTAAACCTCCTCTCTGTTGCGATGGGTCTTGATACATCGTATACATTTATCCCATCCCATAATTCCTTCGATTCATCTACCAGTGGTTGTAAGTAGGCATCCATATTCTTCACTTGTCTTCTACCAGGGACTATGAGAGCCAACATAAGATTTTCATTCTTCATGGAAAACCATGGGGGGATATTGTTATTGATCACTACTACAGGCCAAACAGAATAGTTGGTGTTCTGGAGGGAATATGGGTTGACGCCATCCATGGCTATGTTGAGTCGTAGACTTCGTACTTCATTATTGAATTTTTCGGGCCATGTATCCTCTATATGCTTCATGACTATTTAATTAGTTGGTATTCGCATAACTCCCAACTCACTTCTATGTGAGGCATGCCATCCCTGCAACATAGCTAATTCTTTGCAATGAAAGAGCCTTTGAATCCTTGGGATTACAGGCATGTGCCTCAATATCTTAAAAGGAGGACCAGTACGTGATTTGCCCTTCTTTTTTTATTTATCATACCTGTCATTCCCACATTTCGGACACATCTCTTTGTCTGCATTTTCTCCTCTATATAGAATACAATAATTTGGACATGCATGATATGATATGTACTCAACACCCAGCATTTTCAACAATTTTTTTGCCTCCTCATAGCTACCGGGCAAGACATTATCACTCGGAAGAACCTTATCTTTGAATAACTTGTAGTTGGTGATCATGGAAAACTATATTAATAAATGTACATTAATGTCGATATAATTATTAACGTTCATAAAATTTAACATTTGTAATGTTCATTGCAATGTATTGATTATATTTCAAATTTATATGTAAGGTCGGAAGTACTTTATGGTAACTTACCTCAAAATTTCCGAGAAACATGAATTCGACAAGCCAAACTTTGCTTTCAAGTTGTACAGTAAAATCGTTGTCCCCAACTGGGTAGACTTTGACTGACCGCCGGGTCCAAAGAGAGGGGTGGTGGAAGCAAATTTAAGGCTTTCGAAAAAGGTGTCAGCGATATGAGCATCATCCCCTAGTTGATCATAATTTTAGAATGCATCTAACAAAATTGTCTCCATGGCAGTCGTATCCCTTAAGTAATCATCCATACCAACATCTATTTGATTGTCTCCATTTCCAGCTTGTGAAGAACTACTATTGCTGTAGTCATTCATAATTGGTGAATCTGGACGTAACGAGAATTGAATCGGTGGTTGATTCAACCATTCTTGGTATCATTCCTCTCCGATTTTTTCTCTTAATTCAGTCTTGTCTCGATTTGACATTGTCGTGGGGTGCAACGGAATATGGTAGGTAGGTCGTTCATCATCACTAGAATCCTAATAATTAAAAAAAAAAAATTGGACATGATTAGTACAAAATATTATGATATCAATTAGTAACCAATTTGACAATATTGCATGATTATAAATTGGTATGACGTTGAAATAATTACATATTAATCAATATATATACCAAACAATTATAATTATAATTACCATCATTGTCTCGGGATTGTGGCTAGAAGATGCAATATTGTTACAATTGGCAGGGTGAAGCGGCTGTCCATTTTCATTTACCAAATGTGTCTTGCGGTATGCAGCTCCTGATAAGAACTTTCGATGTTTTGGAGCAGTACTTTGAATATAATTTTGTGCATATGAACTCGATGATGAATCTGCATGAACCTGGAAATTTGTATACATTATAAATTTAATTAAGTTGTGCATGATTGACTACATGGATAAAAAACATACATAAATTCAATTAGATAGTGAAAAAATAAAACAAATATGAAGTAAATATTATGTCTCCACATGGATAGGGAGAACTCTACGATGGACTTTGAGAAATATTATGAACGAACTGGATTTTGAAGAATTGTCCATTTAATATAGTATATGATAATTTCTCCCTGCATTTGAGAAAAACAACTATAAACTTTGGTGCAAAAACCTAAATGTAATTCTGGAGCATACTGTTCAGATAATTGCACCGGTGCGCTTTTCTAACAAGTAGCACTGGTGTGGTTGAATTAAACGATGCATCGGTAAACGAATAACCGCAATAAAAAAAAGTGCAACCCCATTTTCTTTAAGTGAAAAAAAAATGATAAATTGAAAATTGGGCGGCAAAATATTTTCGAAAATCTAATTTCATAAAACATTTCTTTAAATACTAAACACTTTTCATTATTTCACTATTTTTGCAAACAATTTCAGCCAGAGATTTGCAGGATACATACCTGGAGCAAACAGAGCACGAGAGCACTGTGGAGTAGGGAAATATGTTTGAACAGAAGTATTCATACAATCTGAATTCCAAACCTCTGGTAATTCAAACCCTGTACCATAGAATTTCAAACAACGTGAGTAAAGTTTATTGTTTTTTTGTACTTTTTTCTGCAGTGAAATAAGAAATCAAAGTCTATTGTTTTATTTTATTTTTTCTCTAGTTTTTTATGAAGTAAAATAAAAAATCAAATCTTATTGTTTTTTTAACTTTTTGTTTCTGCAGTTTGTTACCTTTTTTGCAGTTTTCAGAAACAAAAATAAAAAAAGAAATCGATTTTTTCAAACAAAACCCTAGATTCGTTTTGTTTCTGCCATTTTTTTCTCCCTCTTTCTTTTCAATTTAGATTTATAGGGTTTCTGTACTCATAATAAATCCAACCCACGGGATGACTTGCATAGTCGGAGCCCAATCCATGTTAGCCCTTGCGTCAATATTAAAAAAATACATTTTTTTTTGCGCCGGTGCGCCCTGTGTAACTGTGCACACCAGTGCACTTCGTTATAGAAGCGCACCGCTGAAGTACACTAATAAAAAATAAAAATAAAAAACAAAATATGTTTTTATCAGTGTGCCATATGTAACATATGCCACCGGTGCATTATTACATTATGGCGCACCGCACAACGTTTTGTTTTAGAAAAAAACCATTTTACAAACATACCCTACGTTATTTTTGTGTCTGCCCTTTCTTCTCCCACTTGCTGTGATTTCAGAATTAAGGTTTTTCAATTTATATATAGAGGTTTTGTATTGCTAAATATAAGCCTAAGACATGCAACCAACAGGAGGATCTGCATAGTCAGATCTCAATCCATGTCGGTCATTGCGTAAATTTTTTAAAAAAATATTGGTGCGCCCTTTCTGACAGAGTGCACCAGGGCGGTCGGTTATCACAACGCACCGCGAAAGTACTGTCATAAAAAATTAAAAAATATGCAGCTGGTGCACTATTTCATTATGACACACCGTGAACGTTCAGTTTCGAAAAAAAACTTTTAAAAAATACAAACCTTACTTTCTTTTTGTTTCTCCCCTCTCCTCTTCTCCTTTCTGTAATTCAGAATGAGGACTTTTCAATTTAGATTTATAGGGTTTTTATTGCTAAATATAGACCTAAGACATGCAACCAACGGAACGATTAACATAGTCATATCCTAATCCATGTTGGCCTTGGAATGATTTAAAAAAAAAAAAAAATTACGGTATGCCCTATCTACGGTAGCGCACTGGTGCTTCGTTGTTTACAAGAGCACCGGATAAGTAATGTGAATTTTTTTTTTTTTTAACGGTGCGCCATATGTAAAATATAGCACCGATTTATGCTAAAAAAACTAACCCTAGACGATTTTTATTATTTTTATGATGGTTAACCGATGCGGTCATTGAACTGTAACGCACCGGGGCTTCTTGTTGACATAGAGCACCATACGGTGTATTATACTATTTTTTCGGTGCCTTGGAAAGTCATGAACACACCGAAGTCGGTGCGTTAACCATGAATGGTGCACTGGTTTTGTGAGATTTTTTTTATTTTTTTATTTTTATTTTATTTTATTTTTTATTTTTTTATTTTTAATTCAGAAGTTGACAGTTTATTTAAAAATATATTATTGACTAATATGATACAAGTTTGATATTGTTAAAGAAATGACTGACAAGAGATCAAGTAACAAAAATACTGATAACACATCAAGAAAAGAAAAAAAGATAAGTTCTTTGTAAATTTTTTACAAAAAAATTATTTTTGAACTATATGTAAGTTTAAATAATATGTATTGCTTAATGTATATCATGCAGAGTCACAAAATGACGAGGCTCGATAGGATTATTTCTGATCTAGGACCAGAAGAACATATAAGCTTGATGGAAAAATTGCAAAAGAATGAATTAGGTACTGAAATGAAAAAATACTATCGATCCAATATGAGTTTCTTTTTTTAGTTTTCATTAATAATATAATTAAAATTATTAGATAACATGTGCGAAAAATTCTATTAATTCACTTCTGTTTAATGTTCTACATGGACCAACAACTCAGAAAAGGAATGTTGTTCTAAGAAAAGAAAAACAATAGAACATGCAAATGAAAATGAATTTCTCCTTAGCTCATCTGGAGTGGTGTTGGAGGTTAACGAAAGGGGGAAAAACTTTTACAAATGTTTGAGGGATCTAGTGGAACAAATGTATAGATGTTCTTTCCACTTACAATATAAAAACCAAACCAATTATTCCAAGAACCAGATTTTATGTAAACTACAGGAAGAGTTTCCAGAGAATTGGTCAATGAGACATGTCAAACTTTTAATAGCAAAAACGTACAAAAAAAAAGAAGGAATGAAAAAGTAATATTCCTTTAGATGTTTGTCTAAAATTATTTATAAATATCACTTTTGTTATACTTACTTTTCATATATCAATATAAAAATTAAATAGTTTATTGTCATGTTACATTTTCAGGAAGATTATGAAAATCTAAAAAGATGAACAAGCTGATATCAGAAATATGCCAGTAGGAATGTCTAAAAAGGTGTACAAGGAGATGGTCAAAGAAATGGACAAAATTGCATCGTGGGAGGAGCCATCTCAACAACAACGTGCTTCAAATGTAATATGTAATCATTGAATTTTTTTATCATTAGGTAAAATAAATAAACAATTTAGCATTAAATATTAATTTTCAAGTATTTTCTTGCAGAAAAGAAAAGAAAATGGAACCCATTCAACACATAAAACATGACGACAAAGAAGAAAAAGATTGATATCTAAGTTTGTGAGTAATTGTTACTTCCTTATAACAACTTAACTAGATTTCATTTTTGTATTTTTAAGTTTTTTTACAAAAATCATCATTGAATGTCTCCAAACAGGTGCTAACATACAAAGAAGAACCATGAGAGGAATTGATTGAAATTGGTTTAAATATGGGTTGTGCATATATGTTGGCATATCAGAACTTAATTGTGGAATTTGTAAGCATCTATCGATCTTGTTTTACTTAGCTACGTCTATAATTAATAAAAAACAAAATCTTTTATATTAAATATATGATTTCTTATGGGGTATAAAACTTGCAGGAAACGAAGTATGGCATTGCGCCAACAGATCAAATCTTGAAAGATGGCATGTTACATGGTTTTGAAAGAATGTGTATATTTTATGAGTCAATTGTTGCATTGGTACGTCATTTCTTTTCGATTTACATTGATGTATATTATTTAATATTGCAATTTTCATTATTCTCACCAATGTATATACACTCATTACAATTTATTTTTATGTTTGTAGATGGAAGAAGGTGAAGAAGAAGAAAACAATCAACATCGTGAACAATTTTTTTTTGAAAATAACCCAAGTCATGGAAGTAGCTCTAGCAGTGATAACTGTTCAAGCAAAGAATGATGATCACTATGTTTGGATATAAAAGCAAGGTGTTGTACTATTTTTGGAAAAATTTCTGTGAAATCAAACATTTTCTTTAATGTAATGGACATAGTGTCCAATTGAAAGATAAAGGGATACCAATAATTGTCCCATTTTGTATGACAAAGAATGTCTTATATATATATATATATATATATATATATATATAATGTTTAAATTTATTCTATTGCGTTCTCTATTGTCGCTATTGCATTCTCCATTATCATTCTCAAATGCAGTAATAAAAATTTAACTCATATGAATATTGTTATAACATATATATGTGTTGACTTTTGATGAATAATGAATTTAAAACAATCACAATAATTTCACTGCCACAGGTCGATGTTTCTAAAAAATACAAAATGAAAACTGGTGCACTTGTATTATTAAGCGCACCAGTGCATTTATACTACATATTGGGACCTCACAAATACCAAAACCAGTTAAAAATATTGAGGCATTCGTGTGGTATGGCGCTTCGATGCGTTTATGTATCTATACGCACCAGTTATGTTTTACCACCTATGAGCACCGCACTTATACCGGTACCAATTATAAATTGCAGTGCGTCTGTGTGATACTATGCACTAGGGCGTTTTTTCTGTCTGTACACACCAGTGCATTTGGATGACCAATAAGCACTGCACGAATACCGATACCATTTACAAATCTTGGTGCATTTGTGTGATAGTACGCACTGGGGCATTTATTTATTGATAAGCACCGATGCATTTGTATGACATATTTGCACCGCATGAATACCGACACCAATTGTAAACCTCAGTGCATTTGTGTGATACGATGCACCAGGGCGTTTATATAAGGATACGCACCGGCGCGTTTATATGACATATGGGCACCGCTCAAATCCCAAGACCAATTCGAATGGCCCCTTGCGTTATATCACCAACACCAGGCCCGATGCTATTATTTTCCTTAACGGCCCAGTGCATTTTTGTTCGACCGCCCCGGTGCGCTCTTTATCGATATGCACTGGTGTGTTAAAACCTGATAAGAGCATCGATGAAAAAACATCCGTAATAACCTACGGCCGCCCATTTTTTTTATTTGTGTTGAATTTCCGTTAAAAGCTCCGCCAAAACCTCCATTACTAGAAACGGATGTGGTAGCATATGTTTTTTTGACAATTTTGGCAATTTTATAACACTAAAAACCTCCTTTATAACCTCCGCTAGAGGGTCTTTTCCTTGTAGTGGGCTTAGAATATATTACACGAGTCGGTTACAATTAGGAGATTCCCTTAGTATATTTTTTAATCTTTTATAACCTCTTATATATATATATATATATAAGGATCTTAATGTTGAAAGAAGTTATTTGGTTGGTTGGTTGGTTGTAGTTGATATAACGAGAATATTGAGGTAGGTGCTTTTTCATGAGCATTGCACATGACCTATGTAATATAAATGATTCTATTAATATCATGGAGACATATTCTACTTATGTGTTTGTGTTTATGCCATATCTTTATGGTATGTTTATGATTGTGATTTATCTGTCTCTTGTTAGTCACATTAATTAAATAATTGCAAGTAAGTGCAAGATGAGAATGAATAAGAAGCAAAGAAACTATTGTACTTAATGATGCATCCTTGGAAATAATGAGCATGGTGAATGGAGGGAATGATAACTTGGTAATCAAGTTGGATTCTTGGTCACTCTAATATAAGTAGACTTGTATAAAGATAAACCATGAAGATTTTAATATTGTCATAGTGAGAGGGATCTCTATCAAAGAATGTATAAAAATAAACTCAAGGTATAGTTGAGGTTATGAATTTTATAGAAGGTCTCCATCATATGAGTAGGTACATAATTGTTAAATTTGTAAATAGGTAAGCCTACCTCACATGAAATAATGATGAAATGATTGAGCATGATAGAAAAAGTGAGATGTAAGAATATTGATAACATTAAAATATACATTGTTGATGACCTTGTTTCCAAGTAAGTATAGAAGGAAAGATGTTCCGGAAGGTTTAAATTATCCAATGGTGTGATGATGCGAAAGAAAGATCTTGTGTAGCTTAAGTTGATGAATTTTCCCCCTAGTAAAGAAGAAGCTTGGATAAAGAAAGTGTATATCGCATTGGTTAAGAGGGAAGAAATGTCGTGACAACTTTAATAGAGACTATGAAGAAATAATGAGGATTGTAAAAAGGCTAGAGCACTACAAATGGTTATTCATAAGTTGTATTTGTGATTGATGAAGTTGTGAATTGGATGTTTGTGAAGTGCTTGGGCTAGTTTGGTGGTGCCAGAGAAATCAAAGAAGGAAGCTTCCGAAGAAATGTATTTAGATATTTTGATAACCTAAAGAAGCATCAGAATATTTGAAGACCCTGAATATTATGCTATCATACAAGAAAATGGGCATTGGAAGTTGAATGATGGTTGGGGTCATGAAGCCGCATATTTAACATTTCATGGAGAGAGAAGAACCAAACATGAAATATCATTAAATATGACATGATGATAATAATATTTATTTACAGGGAGTAAATTTTTTTTGAAGTTATGAATGGTATGGAAATGCTCTCTTCATATATACTTTCATTATGCTTTATTAGACATTACCAATATATTACGAAAGGAAAAGTAACCAAAAATTTCAACTAGAGTCTCCCTTTAAATGGGATTGTACAAGTTCAATATGACATCAACCTAGATTTCAACATATTTAAATCATGGAAACAATTTCAAGATGATGCACGGGCCTTATAAAAATTCTAAAGCAACAAGATTTAAAACTAGCATTAAAGTAGCAAGAATTATACAAGAAGGAAACATGAATATGAATTCCGTTTCAAATAAAGTTAAACCACCACAATTTATTTAATGCAACTCAATAAAATCCCGCAACTCCTCTTCCTTAGCCCAAGATGAATAAAATGAAATATGCTTATTTTAGTCTGAAATATTTTCATATGGGGTACTAGTGATTCTGCAATAATTGAAATATGTAGAGCAACCTTGCCTGAACTTAACTTTAGAATAGTAAAAAGACTCTAATCTACACATATTAGTCTTGCAATATATTTTGTCACTAACAAATTAAATTTTAGACTTAGCATTTGAAGAATCATCCATAATCAGCTCATAAATTAGATGAATAAAACAATAAGAGAAACACACCATACTTTAGATAGTCCTTGAAACACAAAGTCCTCCAGCATGAAGTACAAAAAGGATTTTTCTTAATTATGAAAAATTCTTCATGTCAACCAAAATCCAAATCTGAAATGGTATTTACAAATGATATCTATAGAGAGAGGCACCAACGTCATCTCATCTAAAAATAAGGATCCACCCTTCCTCTCATTACATAGGAGTTATAGCATATTAAATACATATCCTATCGAGCTATAACTAATAGGACAGATGTAGATAGGAATAAAAAGACTATTCGAACTGTGCTGCTGAGTGTGCTAGCAACCTTCCTAATTTTCTGTTAATCTATCTCTCCATGATCTTGGTTCTTTAAAACCCATGTAGCTTCATTAAATATGTCATTTAACAACCTAAAAACCACTTATCAACCATTACTTGACATGTCCATATCATTAGGAGTCCTTATCATCCTTGGACAAGCTCGAAAATTCTGTTGACAACTATAAAAAATGATTAAAAATAAACGCTACCAAAAATTTCGGTAAAAACCTGTAACTGTTGAAAAAATTGTAATGCTACCGGAAGTTCTGATAGTGCTCTGTTTCCTTTTCAAAAATGCACAGCAAGATATTTGAAAAATTCTGCGCAAATTAAAACATTTTGAAAATTGAGTTGTTTCAAAATAGAACTAATAGGAAAAATGATACTTCATTGGGACATCCTTTTAGCTTTCCTCCATATGAGCTACAATTTATGCAAGCTTGTATAAACCTGTTTTAATGTCAATTGTTGATTGTGACCTTGTAGTCCTGGTGGTTGTCTTTTTGCAATGGTATTTTCCTCTTCTGAGTTCTTCTGGATTTTTCTTCTCTTAGAGGTTCCTATTTGGTGGCCTGAAGGAGCTTTACCCTTTCCTTTCTTCTTGAACCCACTAGATTCTTTAATTGAAGGATTTATAGTCTGTAACACTTTAGACTGCCTCTCCACATCTATAACTTCTGTCATCAAGCTTGGGTTATGTAGGGCTTTGGATCTCCGCCTGAATTTGTTGTTAGCTCTTGTGTGTCTTTTCCTGCTAATAACAACATATCCTGCATCCTTTTGTATTTTCCTGCTGCTAACAACATATCTTGCATCCTTTTGTCTTTTCCTGCTGCTAACAACATATCCTGCATCCTTTTGTCTTTTCCTGCTACTAACAACATATCCTACATCCTTCAGGAGCTCCTCATCTGATTTGGTGGGTTGATAATCCTTTTGAACCATAGGTTGAATGTTTGATACTGGAACTTCTGATAGTGCCTGTTCTTTTTAGTTTTCTATAGCTATAGTATTTCCTTTCTTCCCTCTGGCATACACCTTGGGAAAAGGAGAAACAGGAGGCACAATCTTCATTTTTTTGGGCCTCCTAATAGATGAAACTTCTCCTTTTTCCAACTTCTCTTCAACTTTGGTTGGAGGAGTCTTTTCCTTTTCCTTTTTGTCCTTAGCCTTCTTGTAGATATTTACCTTCTTTTCTTTTCTTTTATTCCTTTTACCAACCGATGAAGTAGTTGGTTTCTGAATTTCTTCCTTCTGCTCAGAAGGTTGAGAATGTTGTTGTGAGGTTTAAGGTTGCTGAGCAGGAATGTTTTGTGTAGGTATAGATTGGCCTGCCATATAAAATGGGAAATGATCCCAAGACTTGTTTCTTCCTTTGAGCTCTTGAACAATCAGCACCTTGATAATAGCTTGATGGTAGATGCTATAATCTGAATTTTTTGCATGGGTTTTTATTCTAGCTGACATCTTAGTCAATATTTTCAGCAGGAAGAAAGGTAGGTTGAGATTATTCACACCTCTGAGGTGAAACAAAAACCTCGTGTGATACAGAAATACCATAGTATACATCCTCTCACAAGTAAGATAGATCTTAATGATATTGACAGTTTCAGCCCATTCATCCTCGAGATAACTACTAGGAATCCCTTTAGCCCGTTTAGTGTCTCTGTATTCATCCTTGATGAAGTTGTTCAGGTATCCTATAGTAATAACTTGGTTTTTGAACCATTTATCTCCTACCTGTGGGAGGTGGAAAGCTTCAGCAATGGATTCTGTTGATACCTGCAATTTGAGGCCATAAACATTTGCTTCTTTTCCATTGGATGTGAGGGAAAATTCTTTTTCTACTCCTAGATGAGAGCTTCCTAACCTTGAGAAAAATGGGTAACACCCAACTTGTACAAAAAATCTCTTCACATTCGGTTTGGCATATATTAAATTAGCCCCTTGAGGTTCAATATGCTTAAGTTTTCCTCTTTTAGTCATCTAAGCAATAATGAAGGTTGTCTTCTAGATCAGAACGGTGTCAAGATTAGATAAACTTGCTTAACAACTGTTGCTAAACCCTCAATGTAAATTGTATGAAAACTCAATCTCCTCTTCAAGTTGCTCACTGGAACTGTTTATTCACCAACAACTGAATTTGAAAACTGATTTCTTTCCTTTTATTTCGGTGATTTTAAGTGATATGTTGGTTTAGTTTTCCATGTACAAGATCTTTTCATAATGGAAAGTATCATAACCGTATACCACACCTCATGATATTCATAATTATCTTTTAGTTACCTACTTTGTTTCAGATTCTCTACAACAGGTGGCTGGAGCTGAATGGTGTTTGAGTTGGCAGTCACCTCCATCGCAATTTTTATGGTAGGCCTAAAGTTCTGGCAACACTCATGCACGATTAACCAATTGGTAACCACATTAAATCGTAGATCCATGATTAATTTTTATAATAAATATGTACCTTTTACATGTGCAAACAATGACTTGGGCTGAAAAATAGAACAAACAACAGTTGGTCTTCATGACTGCACATGAAACCTAGCTCTTCCACGTATGACCATTGATAACTCAACATAATCTAAACATATAACCTTTCCTATCACATGACATGGCTCATGATTAAAAATATTTAAAACTTATATGATATTGGGAACATGTGGCTAACTCAAAAGCCAGTGCGCTTTTTATTTTTTTGAAAACAGGGGAATTTACCGGAACTTCCGATAGCATCGGGTAAAGGAAAACATGCATAAAAAAAATTAAAAAAAAAAAATTTGATAGGGTTAAAATAGACGCTACCAAAACTTCCGACAGTGTTCTAATTTTTTTTTAAATTTACAATTTTTTTACCCTATAAATAAAACGATTTAAAAAACACTTATGACTAACTTGCATAGAACTGTGCTAACAAACGACATGTCTAACTTCGTTATCTAGAGGACCAGGATCCTAACATTCCTGGATGAGTATGGAATCAAGGACCATGCTGAGATATTCCTATTTGTGCCATCCGATGCAGATCCTCTGAAGAAGTACAGGGAGAATCGAGCATGTACAAAGTGTTTGACCATGGACGGAGTCAAAGACCATGACAGGCCACATATTTTTGGGAAGAACACAGCAAATGAAATGTGGGTAGCCTTGGACATGATGTATCAAGGAGGCTTAGTCCACAGAATAATGATTTTGGAGAGTCAGATGCAGTTGTTCTAGATGTAGAAGGGCAAAGAGATAGATCCCTTCCTCTTTAGACTTCAGACTATCTGGGATCAACAGATTTCCATGGGTACGAATTCGGATGAGGGGCTCTTGGTGAGGATGGCCTTGAATACAGTCACTGGGGAATGGGAAATATTTTTCCAAATAATCTTGGGCAGAGCAGCGTTACCATCCTGGGCAGATATGTGGGAAATCCTCTGACAAGAGTAAATCATAAGGATGACCAAGAGGAAAAGCAATAACAATGGGACAGTCAAGGTAAATAAAGAAGAGGAGGAGGAGGTAGCCCTTGCATCGAAGGAAAGGAGGCAGCAAGGGAAGAAGAAGAGGGACCTATCCAAGGTCCATTGCTTTAATTGTGGTGAACTTGGACACTTCTCCACCCATTGTCCTAAGAATAAGGACAAACGATCTTCTGAATCCAAGGCAGCAATAGTTAAGGGATATGATGATAGTGATGACGATGTAGCCATGAGTGCTTATGAGCCACAGAAGTGGGACAAAATAGATCTGTAGAGTGAGCTACATATGGTGCTGGTGGGATCCTTGAGGTGCCCAACCCTTGGATCACATACGAGCTACGAGAGCCTTAAGACGATAGCACGACAAGTGGAGAAGTGGGTGCAGGAGATCATGGTGAATCAAAGGGCAGAGCTGGGACATTGTAGAGGGAGAAACACAGAGCAGAAGCAAGAGCAGTGTAGAAGCAACAATGCAGAGGAGGCAGTGCTTATGTAGTGCAGAGTTGTAGCAGCGCAATGGCTTCAAGAGAAAAATGCAAAGCAACAACCAAGGGAGCTTCAGTGATGATATGCAAACCCGACTAACTTGTCTATCACTAATTGGGCGAGGGTCCTTCAGTAGGTTACTTCTCAACAGCTAAGTTGCAATTCAATAATGGGTAGCACGATGCAGCAATTTGAGAGGGAGTTGCAGTACTAATGTAGCAGTTTTAGTGGTAGTGACATGGGAAACAATACAAGAAGAAGCAGCGCAGTGGATGGAAGGCAGTGGGCCAAGCATCAGCAACACAGAGGCCAATGTCGGGATCATGAAATACTTGGTGTGGATGTATTGATAGAGCACACTCCTCGCTAAGAGAGAGTGTTGAGATTGTGAGGTAGCATTGGGTGTGCTCTAGCCTTGAGATTTTGTGGAAGAGCTAAGACACAAAAGACCTCCAAAACCCAGAAACCGTTTGGAGAAATTTCCTCTGGTGTGTGAGATATTAAAATAATTAATTTTTTGAATGAGGACCCTAAGTCTAACTTAGGGAGTTAGAAAAATTAAAGTGAATTAATTAAATACATGTGATGAAATGTTCTAAGTGATGCAAATCAAGCAGTCTTTTAATATGAGTCATCGATAAGAGATTAGATCACGGTCGTTGATGTTTCAACGAGATAATTATAATAGAAATCCTAGGGGTCAGTTGGAGACACACACACATTGGCAGAGCACTAAAGCTAAGTCGAATTTCTAGGGAGGGGTTTTGCTGAGAAATTCGAAACAAGTTGCAGTGCAGTGAGGGGAAGAGATCGACGAGGGATGAGTTGATCCAAGGCTGAGAATACAGCAAGATAGAGAGGTAGTGAGTACTAGTCAGCACAAAGCCAGCCAGGAGGACGCAGTTCAGCCAGCTCCACGTAGAGACTACACAGAGGCTGTGTAAGCCCAACCAGGGTGATGCATACCCATTCAGTGAAATGCAGGGGCAATGCATCACCAACCAGGGTAGTGCAGAGGCAACACAACACCAATCAAAGTGCGCAATGGGGACGCTGGCCAGTTGAGGGTTGACGCAGAGGCTTCAGAGGCAGTGATGAGGGTTCCACTGGGCCATAAGGGGCTCGTGATCTGTAAATCCCATTTGACGGAGTGATATAGCCATATCTTCTGTCTCCAAGTGAAAGGTACTTATTTCCATGTAATTTCTTTGTAGGGCCAACGATGCCCAATTTTTTCTATTTAGAATCTGCATAATAATATAAACCATTGAAAATGTTAGGGGCGAATTTTCGCCCTTGGGCGAACTTAAGGGGTTTTAAATTTTTATTGGGCGAATTTTTTGTATCATAATATATTATTTCAAATCACCCCAAATTTATTTTATAAAAAAATTAGGTCTAGAGGTTAGCCCACCTTATTTTAAGGGAGAGGGTAAAAAAAGTAAATTTATATTTCAAATCGCCCCAAATTTATTTCATAAAAAAATTAGGTCTAGAGGTTAGCCCACCTTATTTTAAGGGAGAGGGTAAAAAAAAATTATCCCTTGAAATTAGGAGTTCAACCTTCCATTCACCCCAATTTACAAGAATATGTACTTATGATAGATATTTCACCCTCCATATTTGGTGTAAAAAAGGTTTCTTTCTTTCATTCGCTCATATTTCATGGTATTGGGATTAATTTGGAGAAAATGATCTTAATTTTTTGGAACAAATGGTGGTAAAACAATTATTCACCTTTACTTGAAAATTTAAGAGTCTTATTTTCATGTTTATTTAAAGAATTGAATAGTTTTTTTTCATCTTCCAAGTTTGTTGCATATGTTTAGTCACAATCATATCTAATGCACGAGAGTTGTTCACAAAATTCTATAATTTGAATTAAGAAGTAAAGAATTGAGCACTTGTTCACAAAGTACTATAATTTGAATGAAGAAGTCAAGAACCAACATACAATGGTACAAGTAAGTATGTGTATGTGTTCTACGTTGCAATTCCTCTTGCATGCTCTACCTTTTCCTTCTTCTTCTTCTTCTTCTTTTTCAGTTTTCGGAACCATAATAATTTTTTCTTAGAAGTGTATTGGGTTTTCGTAATAAAATAAGTATCATTAAATATATGTGTCCATTACAGAACCTGAGAACCTCATTCTCTTTTCCCTTCGATAATAAATTTTGGGTATATCTAATTATAATTTTGTGATATATACTTGTCATTTTCAAATATTATTTAGATAATAGGTTTTTTATTTTTCAATCTCATTAAAATAATTGATGTATGGTTCTTTCTTTTTAACTTCAACTCATCGTTAAGTTAAAATCTATGAAAAAATTAAAAATGTTCGTAAAATAAGTATCATTAATTATATGTGTTCATTACAGAACTTGAGAACTTGGTTCTCTTTTCCCCTCGATAATGAATTTTTGGTATATATAATTATAATTTTCTGATATATACTTTTCATTTTCAAATATTATTTAGATAATAAGTTTTTTAGTATTAAATCTCGTTAAAATAATTGTTGTTTGATTCTTTCTTTTTAACTTTGACTCATTATTAAGTCAAAATCTATGAAAAAGTTAAAAACATTCATTCGAAAAACATGATCCTTCACATTCACAACCCAAATTCAATCGTTTATTTTGTTACTTACCCTTTATTTTCAATGTACACTCTATACAAATTATGTTTCTACAAAGAAATGATAAAGTAGTTGTTGCTATTTGAATACCAATGTGATGTCAATTTTAAAAACTATATCAAAAGATCCTTTACTGGAAGACACCCTATTAAAAAACAAATTTCACTAAAATTGTTTAAATTTTATCTGTTACATTTCTACTAGGAATTGATAAAGAAGTTGTTGTTATTCTTGGAATAGTAAGGTGTTGGTTTTTCGAAAAATTCAGCTGGAACACAATTGAATGGATTCAATAAATTAACCAAGTATATTCAAAACCAATGTATTATTGAAATAAGGAGTGTCATCGAAATTTTCAAGATTGAAACTAAAGAGGTTATATTAAAATGAGAATTTAAGAAAATGAATAATAAATTTGAAACTATTTACTTCAAATAAATTTCATTAGCAAGATGAAGATGGAGGAGATATTTTGAGAGATTCTATATGCAATACACATCACTAGATATGCAGTACAATTTATTTACTGGTTTCCCATAGAAATCAATGATTATTAACATCCTATTCATGTATATGGTAGCCATGAAGATGAGAGAGATTTAACATTTTAAAGACATTAGAAAATTACACGTGGTGTATATATATATATATATATATACACATAAGAGATTTAATCTCTATGGAAAGCTTATATATATATATATATATATATATATTAGGTTTCCATAGAGATTAAATCTCTTATGTGCAAATTTTTTAGTCAATTTTTTCACTGTAAATTTTTGAAGACATTGAATCCATTTTATACATTCAAAAATATAATTTAAACAATGAAAATTTACACCTAGTATATATATATATACCAATTTTAATTATAGATATATTAGGTTTCTAGAGAGATTAAATGTGTTGTGTTCAAAATATTTAGTTAAAATTTTCACTGTATATAACAAATGTGGGCTATAACACACACACACACACACACACACACACACACACACACACATATATATATATATATATATATATATATATATATATATATAACTCTCAACCATAAATAAAATATTTCAAAGTTCATATAAACTATCATAATCTTACACCAATTTCATAGAGAAATAAAGTAGCTAAAAGTAATAAAAAAATGGTATACTTATGAGTACAAAAAATTGTATAATTCTTATACTTAAAAAAAAAAATTCATTACATGACTTAAATATTTTTAAAAAACAAAATTAGTACATGACTGAAATAATGTTTTTTAATCTGCATGTCAAATAATTTATTTCAATCTCAACTTCATGCATATGTATATGGAGAGAGTGTAAAGAATAAAAAATATCTTAGGAGAAATTTGAGCCATTATATATATATATATATATATATATATATATATATATATAAGGTTTCTAGAGTGATTAAATATGTTGTGCTCAAAATATTTAGTTAAACTTTTCACTGTAAATAACAAATGTGGGCTATAACATAAAAAAATAAAATATACATGTTATATTATTACTCTCAACCATAAATAAAATATTTCATGACTGAAATAATGTTTTTTTAATCTGCATGTCAAATAATTTATTTCAATCTCAACTTCATGCATATGTATATAGAGAGAGTGTAAAGAATAAAATATACCGTGGAAGAAATTTGAGCCATAATATATATATATATATATATATATATATATATATATATATATATATATTATAATTATATATATATATATATATATATATATATATATATATATATATATATTATATTTTAGAGGGATAAAATATGATATGTTGTGTTCAAAATATTTAGTTAAAATTTTCACTGTAAATAAAAAATGTGGACTATAACGTAAGAAAAAAAAGTATACATGTTATATTATTAATCTCAACCATAAATAAAATATTTCAATGTCCATATAAACTATCATAATCTTATACCAATTTCATAGAGAAATAAAGTAACTAAAAGTAATAAAAAATGGTATACTTTTGAGTACAAGAAATTGTATAATTCTTATACTTTCTAAAAAAAAATCAGTACGTGACTTAAATAAATTTTAAAAAAAATAGTACATGACTGAAATAATATTTTTTAATCTGCATGTCAAATAATTTATTTCAATCTCAACTTCATGCATATGTATATGGAGAGAGTGTAAAGAATAAAATATACCTTGGGAGAAATTTGAGCCATAATATATATATATATATATATATATATATATATATATATATATATATATATATATATATATATATATATATTAGGTTTCTAGAGGGATTAAATGTGTTGTGTTTAAAATATTTAGTTAAAATTTTCACTGTAAATAACAAATGTGGGCTATAACATAAAAAATTAAAAATAAAATATACATGTTATATTATTACTCTCAACCATAAATAAAATATTTCAATGTCCATATAAACTATCATAATCTTATACCAATTTTATAGAGAAATAAAGTAACTAAAAGTAATAAAAAAAAGTATACTTTTGAGTACAAGAAATTGTATAATTCTCATACTTTCTAAAACAAATTCAGTACATGACTTAAATAAATTTTTAAAAAAATTAGTACATGACTGAAATAATGTTTTTAAATTTGCATGTCAAATAATTTATTTCATTCTCAACTTCATGCATATGTATATGGAGAAAGTGTAAAGAATAAAATATACCTTAGGAGAAATTTGAGCCATAAAATATTAAGAAGCCAACGAAGACAGATATTTATAAACTAATTAAAGTATTCAAAAAAATATTAAAATATGGATTAAAATATTAAATTATTATTTTTTAAATTCAAGGTTTTTTGGATTCATCAAAATTGTTTCAACAAGACATGCGCTTTGCAGAAACAATGTGGAAACAATTTCATGTTTTGTAGAATCCTCTAGAATATGGTGCAATAACAATTATGGAATATTTTAGATGCTAGCTAATACTTACAAGAAAATATATCTTAATATTTCAAATTAGAATATTTGTGTCAAACCATGATTTTGTGACCAGTAGAGGATGAGAGGATATTTAGTGCACTATCATTTTTTAAGTCAATTTTGAGGGAAAAATTTGATAAACATATGGTTATATGTCTAAAAGTATATGTAACAAAGTATCACATTAACAATTTTCCATATGAAAGAGCACTAGCTCTTTGGCGATCATATTGTTATTGAAGAGGTGAAGACAATACAACAAACTTCTCTAATAAAATTGATATGGAACATGATATTTGGGAGGATCAAAATTACAGTTCATGTGGAAAAGATTGTGTTCAAAATTAATCAAATGAGGACCAAATTGTAAAGTGAAAAATTGATAAACCACAATATTTATATATTCTAATATATATGAAATCCCAAAGGACACTTATTTTAGTATACATGTTCCATAAGTTGTGTAAGAAAAATTGAATGGAATAGTACAAATAAGGTGATTCCTTTTATTTGATTAAATGTGTTGTTCCTCTATTTTTTTGTAGGTTCTAAATTATTTATCACAACAAAATTACTAGTACTATATTCCAATTTGACATTGCATTTGAGGTAAGAACATGTTCTATTCTTTCTATTCTTTATTATAACATTGAATCCATATTTCCTTGCTGTAATTTTTTTAAGATTGATGCCTTGATAATTAATATTACTTTATCCCTTTCTTGGATATGATAGAAAATGAAGCAATAATTTTATGAGGTGAGGATCTATATTTTGATATAGGTAGTGTCCTTGTATTAAAGGGTAAAATAATTATTTTAACAAGGCTTTTATTAGGCAAGAATGGGTTCATTTCAATTAGATGAGATTTTTTATTTTTAGCTCTAATATCTTGGTCACCGTTAATGGTTTCTTTGTTTGTTGCATTTAGATCATTTTTCCAAGTTTGAAAATTTTGGGTTTATTTGGTTAAAAATTATGATCTCATAAATTCTTCTAGTTTTATTTGATTTTAATTGATCTTTTTGTCAAGGCATGATTTGTTTCATCTTATTTTATTGATTTAAGGGGTTCAGTTAAAGTTAAAGACCTTTGTTGAGTAAAAATGTCTTTTGTTTGTTTTTTTTTCATGTTCATCTGAGAATGATATGGTATTAGGATTAATATATGACTTCACTTATTATATAGACATTCAATGTGTTTTCCATAACTATTATTATATTATTTATATATTTTATTATTGAAGGATATGTTTTATTTTATTTCCTCTCACATTGTGGTGTCACAAAAGAATATTTACCTTTTAGAATCTACTATTTTATTTTATATTTTCTTTGAAAATACTTATTGTCTGTTAAGAGATGAAAATGAGTTCTTCTTAGTTAAGTGAAGAAAAAATTGTCTATGCACTAGGTTCCTATATGTTCATTAGAAGTCATATTATCATGAGAAAGACATTCATATAATGCAATTATACTTTGATACCAATACAAAAAACATCACATGTAATTAGTTGAGAACGATATATTATTTAGTGTAGTAATATTCTTGAAGTGAAAAACCCTTTGATGATCATTGTTTTGTGACATATTTTTTCAAGTAATGAACATTCATAGACTATTTTTTATATTTGTGTTGGAATTTTTAACTCACCCATTGTAGATTTTTAATGAGTTTGTGTTATTACCATTCTTTTTTCCGGTAGGAAATTAAGTTTCAATGCATATTCATCTTCCATTCATTCTCATTTTTTATTTTCTGCAATTTTAAATAATTTTTACCAAGTCAACATTATTAGAGTTGTTAACTGTAGAATAAAGTGCAACAACGACTACAATAGTTATGATCCAAAAGTAAGTGAAAAACCTAAATATTATGATGAAACACCATATTTTAAAGTTGTTGGTTTATTTGAACTTGAGGAATTGGAGAAATATCTACCTTTTAGAAAAGTGATGTATAAGAAAACAAAAGAATTTTATGTAAATATTCATGATTTTGATATAGCTATTCATGGACCTTATTTTCATGCGAAGCTTATATAATATGAATTACATAGAATATGCCAGGGTTATCTAGATGCGTAAAGACCAAGTCTGAGCAAAAGAATTTATTTGATTCAATATCACATGCTTTTGGGGGTGCCTTTCCAATTAGTTTCCCCTCGGGATGTGATAAGACATTTTTGGTAAAACATAATAAAAACATGCAAAAAGATTTGCAATAGTGTATAACAAGAACCTAGAGAAACATTACCCGTGATTTTTCTTTTCCAAAACATGGAAAATTGAATATCATAGTTTTTAACAAAATATGTTTCTTATTATTACATATGTTTCTATACATTGGTAGAAAATCACTAATATTTTACATTATTTTCTAATTTTTTAGAATATTAACCAAGAATTTTCAATACTTTATAACTTAGTGAAAAATTCGCCAATATTTAACAAAATTTTATAATTTAGTGAAATATTTGCCAAAAAATTATATATGTATATTATATTAATGAAAAAATAGCCTATAAATTTTTATATATACCATGGGGATTCGCCCATTTATTATACATATAAATTTGGGTGGTTTCATAAAATTTTCCCTGATATAAACCCTCTAGAGTTGTTCCACCAGTTTTCCCGCATTGGGTTTTTTCGAGGACATTTGTCCAAAAAATCGTGTGTAATCTTGTCACATGTGTGTATTGTTCAATAAATGGTCTGTAGATGTGTAGGCTATAGTTAGTGTTTGCTTTAGTGTTTTTCTGAATATTTCAGTTAAATAACTTGTTAAATTTTAATGAAACAATTAGGTGAAGTAGATCTAGACACTGCATTAGGGTTTATATTTTGAAACTTTCACAAAATTAACATGGTATCAGAGCCAAGGTGAAGACAAAGCCCAAGCTAGTGTGAAAATCAATCACCGAAGAAGTTTTCTAATCAAGGACAAATGGTCTCCTCAACCTACAAGGGTTTCAAGACTAGTGATAAGTTTACTGATAAGTCTGATTATCATGCCTGGAAGATGTCTTTGGATTTGGTATTGGAAGATCAAGATGTCATGGATTATGTGCAGGGGAAGATAAATGAGCCTCCATCAAATGAATCAGCTACCACAAAGACAAAATATAGAAGAGGGGAAGTCAAGGCGAAGATGAATCATGGATTCTATACATAAGCACTTGGTTGCTTATATCTCCGAGCTGGGCACATCTAAAGATATGTACGATAAGTTGGTTAGCATGTTCAGGGCTAGCAATGCTAATCAAGTTATTTTCTTTAAGAACAAGTTGAATAATATCAAGAAGGGAAAAGAAGAATCCATTCAATCCTATTTTATGAGTCTCACTCAAATCAGGAATGATCTCCCAACTATTGGAGAAGAAGTAGTTGATCGAGAGCTCATTCTCATTGCTCTTGGAGGACTCCCCTAGGAATGGTATGTATTCAACACTACTATTCTTAATAATAATGTGATTCCTAATTTTGATTAAATGTTGACGAGATGCACTCAAGAGGAGACAAGGATTATATAGAGAGACTAACCCTCGAATGGGAATGGAGGTGACCCTACTACCTTTACCACTCATGCAAAGAAGAGGAAAAATGGTGGTCCGAGAAATAAAAACCATGGAAGAGCGAGTTCCAAATGAAGAAAAGGAAGATGTTACACTTGTAACAATTTTAGTCGCTATGCAAGAGAGTGCACCAATAGAAGGGACTCTCCTAGAGATGATGATAACAACAAATTCAGAGGGAATGGACATCAAAGGAACAATAGGTTCAAAGGAAAGAGGAAGGCTCCCTTTGATTGAAGTGGAAATGGCCAAAATTTAAAGAGGTCAAGGAATTATAGGTATGATGAATCCAATGTTGTTGATAATAAGAAAAATGATTTTATTCTCGTATATACCCTCTCTGTTGCATCTCCTCCTGACACCCTGGATGTTTGGTTGATTGATAGTGGTGCTTCAAGGCACCTCACTGGATATAAATAAGCCCTCTCTGATTTGATTGAGAAGGAAAATAATTTGGAGATTATCCTTGGAGAAAATTCCACCTATCCCATGAAAAGGACAGGGACTATGACCCTTCATCTATCTCAAGGTCAAGTCCTCCGCTTACAAGATGTGTTGTACGACATACGTACCTGATTTGAAAAATAATCTTGTGTCAATTTCGACAATGGAAGACAGAGGATTCAAGGTGTCATTCATCAATGGAAAGGTACTCATTTGGAAGAAGAACTTCAAAGAATCTCTTACTGTGTGTTTTAGAGTTGATACACTCTATCGAGTTGGAGGAAGTCCGTTGGGGGCCATGTCATGTGACACAACTCTTCAAACAGAGCTATGGCATCGGAGGTTTTCACACCTTCATTACAAAGCCCTTTCCGAAGCAAGGAAGTTGGTGACAGGGATGCCTGAATTCAATGATAACCAGGAAGGTGTATGTCAGGGTTGTGCCGAAGGGAAGCATACAAGGGGACCATTCCCCTCAAGTGTTACGAAGACATCTGATATTTTTCAATTCATACTTTCTGAGCTATCTGGTATGTTGCCTGTAACATCCTTTAGAGGATGTTCATATCACATGACTTTTATAGACGACTTCTCCCGCAATACTTGGATATATTTTTTGAAGAAGAAGGACGAAGCTTTCAAATGGTTTTGAACCTTCAAGGCCTTGGTTGAAAAGAAAACATAAAAGAAGATCAAAATTTTGAGGACTGATAATGGGACCGAGTATGAGTCAAATTAATTCAATGAATTTTGCAAGGAAGCTGGCATTAAGAGGGAGACCACTGCTGTGTATACTCCCGAGAAAAATGGTGTTGTTGAAAGGAATAATAGAACCATAGTGGAAGCTTCCTGTGCCATGCTATATGACCAAGGTATTCCAAATTTTCTATGGGTAAAAGTTGCGAACACTGTTGTGTATGTTCAAAATAGATGCCCACATTCTGCACTGGACTCCAAAACTCTCGAAGAAGTCTTCTCTAGTAAGAAGCCTAATGTCTCCCATTTTAGAGTTTTTGGAAGTCCTGTTTATTTTCATTTTCCGAAGGAAAGTTGGATGCTTCTAGGAAGAAAGGAATGTTTGTGGGCTATAGCGAAAATTCAAAGGCATATAGAATCTATGTGCCTGGTTGAAGAGAAGTGGATATATGCCACGATTTCACCTTCGATGAAGATTCTACCCTCAAGAGATTTAGGAATCTTCCTAGCTCAGAGGAAGACAAAGAGGAAGAAGAAGATGCAGGGAAGCAGGAATAGTTGAAGGATGAACCAATGCCCGATGTTGAAGGACTGATGGATCCTATTGATCCACCTCCTTCTAATAAAAGGAGACCCTCATGGCTTAGGGAAATTCTCAAAAATTCCAAGAGACATATTGCTCCAAGGGGGGCATTCCGTGAAAGTAAGAAGCCGAATAGGTACCAAGGGTACTTAGCAACCATGGGTTCTACTGTAAAATTTGAGCCTGGATCATTTGAAGAAGCCGTAAAGCATCAAGTTTGGAAGGATGATATGCACGAGGAATATGAGTCTATTATGAAAAATGATGTTTAGGAAGTGGTCCTGAGACCTGAGGAAAAAAAATTTGTCACCTCGAAATGGCTCTACAAGATCAAGCACGGAGCCAATGGAAGTGCTGAAAAATACAAGGCAATGTTTGTTGCCTGGGGCTTCTCTCAAAAGGAAGGAATAGATTATGATGATATATTTGCACCTGTTGCCCACTATACCACCATCCGATCGATAAATGCCCTTGCTGCAATGCAAGGATGGAGTCTCCATCAGATGGATGTGAAGACTTCCTTTTTACATGGTTCAATCAAGGAAGAGTTTTATGTAGAGCAACCTCTGGGGTTCGAAGTCCAAGATAGAGACACATATGTATGTAGGTTGAAGAAAGCCCTCTATGGGTTGAAACAAGCCTCTAGGGCTTGGTATGAGAGGATCAATAGCTACTTGATGAAGCTAGGCTTCATTCGAAGTGATGCTGATCCAAACCTTTATTTTAAGGTTGATAAAGAAAGGCCTCTCATTTTGGTTCTCTATGTGGAAGATCTCTTCCTAACAGGTGTTGATCCTCTTATTCATCAATGTACGAGGGAGATAGCTTCATTAGGGGAATTTTGAGGTCTAAAATGGGCCTCCTAAGGAAATAATAAAATAATAGCTAAACAAATAAAATAATATTTATGAATTTTTAATTCATTTTTTGCACCACAATCAATGTAACCATAGTTGAATTCAATTCAAAATTTGTACCAAAATAAAATTAATAAAAAAATTGTATTGTTGTGACTATAAATAAGAATGAGCTTTTTAAGAAAAATTCATTATTGTTGAACAACTAATGCATTTGTCCTTTGTACTTGAATAACTTAAAATAAAATATAAATAAAAATTTATAAATTCTTAATTATATTATATTCCATTAATTAAGATTTATACTATTTAAATTGTATAATAACATATAATTAATATACTATATAAAAATAATATAATATAATATAACAAATGTATATGGATATGCATTGTTTTCTTCAAGAAATATGAAATGAAAATAATATATTTTTATTCAAAAAGTGTGAAATGACATTTATTATGAGTACTTTACTTTGACTTTAAAAGTACTTAGAGCACTACCATGGTTAACCATGAGTTTTTATCCACCATTGAGAATGTGAAAATTAAGTACCTTTAACTCGAGCAATGCCACCTCAACCATTAGGGATGATGTCATCCCCTAAAATGTGATTGGTTCTCATAAAGTGAATTTGGATTGTACATTTTCCTTAGGAGGCCCATTTTAGACCTCAAAATTCCCCTGATACTGAGTTTGAGATGAAGGATCTAGGACTGATGCACTATTTCCTAAGCTTGGAGGTCTGGCAAAAGCTAGGTGATATTTTCCTTTCTCAAGTAAAATATGTTGTGAATTGGTTGGAGATATTTGGAATGGTGGATTGTAAGTTAGTGTCGACACCGATGGAACTCAACTTTAAGAAGTTGTGTGTAAATGTTGTTGGGCCCGAGTTGCAAAATCCCATCGAGTATTGACAACTCATATGGGCCCTAATGTTCTTAGTGAACTCCCATTCAGACGTATATTTTGCAGTGAACACTTTGAGTCAACATATGGTTGAGCCTCATCACATTCACTGGATTGGTGCCAAGAATCTATTGAGATATCTTCGAGGCACAATCAACTATGGGTTGAGATACACTGTCGTGATTTTGAGACTCCATGGATATGCTAATGTCGATTGGTCAGGCATTGTGGTGGATCGTAAGAGCACATCTGGATGTTGCTTCACCTTGGGTTCTTCTTCGATATCTTGGATGAGAAAGAAGCAAAAATATGTTGCTTTGAGCACTATTGAGGCTGAATACATTGCAGCGAGTATGGCCTATTGTGAAGTTTTTTGGTTCAGAAAGCTCTTTAGTGAGTTGTTTGGGCATGTGCTAGATACCACAGTTATCCTTTGCGATAACCAGAGTGGGATTCGTCTTTCTGAGAATCCTGTGCTCCATGATCGATCTAAGCATATTGATATTAGGTACCACCATTAGGGGAATTTTGAGGTCTAAAATGGGCCTCCTAAGGAAATTATAAAATAATAGTGGAAATAATAAAATAAGATTTGGACATCATCAAATTTTAGAGGGAAAAATGAAAAAACTATTTTTTCAACTCATATTTTCAACTTATCTCCCAAATTTTTTACTCAAATTTTGAGCGAGAGTACTCATTGAATGAAAAATTTAATTCCTCATCCAAGGATTACCCATGATGCATAATTTCAATGAGTCCTGCTACATGAAAAATGAGAAATATAAAAAAACAAAAAAACATGATTGTAATCACGTTTTTCATGTATTTCTCATTTTTTGTGTAGCAGGGTCCATTGAAAGTATGCAACATGGGTAATCCTTGGATGAGGAATTAAATTTTGCATTCAACTAGTACTCCCACTCGAAATTTGAGTAAAATATTTGGTAGATAAGTTCAAAATACAAGTTGAAAAAGTAGTTTTATTATTTTATTATTTTTTAATATTTTTACCCTTTTACTTAAAAAATGTTGAATCATCCTCCATGGTTGACATCATCATCTTGAATCTTATTGGTTCTTATAAAGTTTATTTTTGTTGTACATTTTTCTTAGGAGGCCATTTTAGACCTCAAAATTCCCCTAATGTTTATCTAGGATATGGTATAGCGAGGCGTCGTAAGGCTCGATCACATTGGGATTGATGAGCAGGTCACAGATATTCTCATGAAGCCCCTAGGGAAGGTCAAATTATTAACTTTCCATGAGAATCTTGGAATCATGGACAAACCCTATTGTGAGGGTCCTGCCTGAGTTGGAAAATGAGCTCTAGGAGCTCCAGGGGGCTTGGGGATAACTTCTTGGAGCTGTAAGAAACCACAGTACGAGGTTCGTCAAACCTTGTTGGTGCGCTTCGTCCACACTATTGTGACATTGAGTTATTTCACCCTCTCTTTGATCTATTCCCCACATGCATCCCACCCATGGAGTTTGAGACTCATGGGCAGTACTTGTCATTTGGCGAATGAGGTGGGAAATGTGGATAGAGACCAATAGCAAGACATATGGACGCATCAAAGATTAGCATACTCTCTATGTCTAGGATGGGGATGTGTCCAACACCTTGATCTGGGATCAAGTCTAATCAGGTTATTACCTCTAAACTTACTTCAGGTCAGTAAACTAACTTTGGATTAGTATGTAACTCTCTTGAGTATGATTGAGGTTTTAACCTCTAAGCTGACTTTGGGTCAGTGGAGAATGGTTTCTTTGTGACTCACTCTTGTTTGTTTGCCCTCAGAGATAGAAAACCATGTTACAACAGGATGACACAGGATTGCATGATGATGATGATGATAGTACATGATGACACTAGATGATAGGATGGCATGGGTGGAGAGATAGAGTTCTCCCTAGTTGAGAGGGAGTATTAATTTTGGGAAATTAGGTCCAAACTCCATGTTACACTACTCATATGATGATTATTATATTTTTTTTGGATTCCTCTTTCGAAGAGGTGCAATATTTATCTAAATATCATCTTGTTTGGATGAGTAGAACTTATATTTTGATTTTATTTTCCACACATGTGAAAATTGACAAGGCCGGCCAGATTTGTAATGTAGGCTCACAAGCCCTAACAGATGTGGCATGCATCGTCATTGATGGATATAAATAGGAGAGAGATGATGCTCATTTCATCATCATCTCATCACACGTTCTTCTTGTGATCTGATTGGTTCGTACAGCCTAGGAGATGCTTCTATCCCTCACACATGTGATTT
Source organism: Pinus albicaulis (assembly GCA_034641835.2). Lineage (NCBI taxonomy): Eukaryota > Viridiplantae > Streptophyta > Pinopsida > Pinales > Pinaceae > Pinus > Pinus albicaulis. Next base: position 820,819,547 of record CM076575.1, read on the forward strand.
GAAGCTAGAGAAATTGCAGACTGTTTTAGGGCTTTCTGGACAGCATTAACCAGCGTTGAATTTGGGTCAACCCTTGAGCTTTGACCTCAATTTAGCACATAAAATTTGATTTCTTGAGGCCACATTAGAGGGCACAAAAATCGAGCCTGGACATTGACTTTGACTACTGACCGTTGACAGTAGATTTGGCCGTAGCGTTGACTTCTACATTGACCTTTTTAGGGCTATCTTTGAGGGGTGTGTGTGACACTTGGAGAAAGGCTGACTTGGTATGTTGGAGAAGTTGGTTTGGCCAACTAAAGTCTTCACTGGCTAGGGCATCCTGTTGACTGATGTAACAAACATTCCTCTCTATATTTGTTAGACAAGAAGAATTACAAATTCTCAGATATTATTTGGCTTGTCTTATGTTGATCTATTATTATGTTCTATCAGCATTTTAATTTCATGTTTATGTGATTACTATATTGAATTGGGAATATAAGAAATATTGAAGTAAAATTGGATTAAGCATAGAACATACCATGGTTATCTAAATTTAACAAAACTAGAATAGAACCCATAACCACTACCTCTCCTGTCAGGTGTATCCAACCATCTACCACCTCTGACTATGTCATCCATGTCCGACCTGTGTCCTCCATGAGACCTGCTACCATATGCCCCATTTGTCCTTTCCTCCTGTCCATAACTGATTTGTGGATGTACCTATATCCTGCAAATCCAATAAGCTCTAAAGGATCACTGCATTGACCTCTACTTTCTTTTCTTGTGCCCTGGAAAGTATTTCCTGTGACTAAATGATCCTATAATTATCTTTTTTGCAACTTCTGATCTCTACCTTTAAACTTCTCAAGGTGTCTGCTATGTCAGGGGAGTACTAATCTCTTTGTTTCTCTTCTAATCTATATGGAGAACCACGTGAACTGTAATCCACATTCTTCTTTTCATTTATGATCTTCTTCCTACAAAAATACCATGTTTGATAAACCAAATATAAACATGATCAAACATACCTTAGTGAAATTCAGGGGAGGTTATCTCATCTACATGTTCAATCCCGATTAGCATAGCATATGTATATATAATGAAATCAACAAATCAATTGTCTAAACATCAACATCATGATGACACAAAACCACAACAATGACCATCACAAGTCATTCATAGAAAACACATCGACAACTAACATGCATGCATAACAATCATACCTAGACCATCTAGTCCAACTATTTGAACCTGGAATTTTTGATACCACTATGTGGTATCAAATATCACCCAAAGGGAATGAAACCTACTTTGATAAACCCCTGTAATGCCCTCCTCCAATTTTTACCCAATTTCACAAGCCTACCAAGGTAAACATGAGACGAGTGTCACTATGACATGACCGGACATATTAGTTCCAATTAAGGAGGTGGGGCCTAGAAACTTACCACAAAATGACATACTATAGGGACTACATGTCACTTAGAGGCTGAACAACCACCCTAGATGACCAAACCCTAAGTTGGAACCCTTTTTCTCTGCCCCGGGCCCACAACCACACACACAACAAGGCATGCATGCGACTATGAGGCTATAACTGCACTCATAAGGCTAGCTGCCAGTTGTTATGACCTAGAATCTTCAGTCCTAGGCATGCAGTCTCAGGATCTGTTTCCACCTTTCAAGCTAGCCTCCAGACCACTTCCCAGAATTACCTGACACTTTCCAAAATCATAATTAACATGACATCATAGTAACATTCAATCTCAAATCATAAACTTGACCTAGACTGCCTAGAACACATTACACATTTCGTCAAACACATGTAAAAAATGTAAGCTACAGGTCATGAATGCACATCTGATCATATTAGTCTGAGATTCATCTAAGAATCACCAAGAAGGCGCTATGACCTCTCCACGTATCTACAACAACAATTATTAGTGCATATATTCATCAATCAATCAATAACTAAACAATTCATGATGGGAGCCATATATAATGCACATCATATAACCAACATATAACCAGAAAATAACCAACATAGAAACCATGGAAACTTGGCCATAATATCACCAACATAACCACTAAAAATTCTCATAGATCACAATAGGAAAATGTCTCATATTAACATGAAAATTCCAACCAAGACAAGGACTTCCACATACCACCCGACCATAGATTGAGTTGAACTAAATATCTCTTTCATCCAATCACCCTTGCACCATATTCCAAGAATGAATGTGGGATATTATGGAATAAACCAAGACAAACCAACCAGGGCTTCCAAAGGTCAAACTGCCTCAACTCTCAACCATAATGATTCCACCTCTACAGTTGGACATCACTAACACCAACCAGATTGGTCTCTAGCCAAGTTTTCCAGGGCTATGAGAAATATTAACTCAACCCACAACCTTCTAGGACTCCAGAACATTTGATCAACCCAGCTCTAGGAACTAGTAACTTAACCCACCAAGGGCTCTAAATCATTTTCCCAACCTAGGCTCCAGGACTAGTAACTCAATCCAAGTTGTTCCAGGGCTTCCAAAGCATTTGTTCCAACCCACAACCATAAGGAACATGAACACCAACCATAAAATCAATCAAATGGAAAAACCCACAACACCATGGTTATCGAGAAAATCTCAAGGAAAGGATAAAACCACTGTCAATCCTAGAAAATTTCCATGCCAATGACAACACATAACTATAAAATCACATGCATATACCATGCATCTAGAAATCACCAAGGAAATTGTGAAAATTTCTTAATATTACTTATGCAGAAACCCTACTGTTAAAGCTGGTTATACTTCTCCTACTTAATCAAGTTATTAATATGAAATTTCAGCATTAACATCGAAGTAAACACATTAACAGTTCTTCATAGACACAGATCTATACTGAATACATGCACATAGACAAAATTACACACAAGAATTTCTAGACAACTGTCCCCAGAAAAACCCAATGCGGGAAAACAGGTCTTCTAGTTTCTACAGGGTTTATATTATTAAGTAGATTCTAATTACAACAAATTTGGGCACCTTACTGGTTAACTCGGCAGAGAAAACAAAAATTTGCAGCAATACCTCAGTTCTAGAGACGAAAAATTGTACTGATTCACACCCTCAAAGAGGATTTACAAAACTCATCCCCTTTCTATCTTCAGAAACCTTAGCGTTGCTTTGAAGCCCTCTGCATCAGCTCTGCTAGCCTGCTGGTACCCCTGCGCTGCTTAGGAGAGGGTTTTTTAACCCCAAACTGGGTGATGCAATCCCTGTGCTACCTCTGCTTGGCCTGTGTAAGCCCTAATGGCCTCCTGCTCCCTTTGTGCTACCCTTTTTAGGCTTACGTAGCACCTGCATATCATTGAAGCCCTCTGCACTATGCAGCTACAGTTCCCTCTACGCTGCTCTGATTGTTGCTTCTCTGCCTCTTGCTGACTCTTGGCTCTGGGATCAGATCATCAACTTAGCCAATACTACCCCTTGTTGCAGCTGAAACACTTCTGGAAATTCTCAGCAAACCACACCCTAGAATATCAGCTTAGTCTCAGTGCTCTGCCTCTGTGTGTGTGTTCTCCAACTGACCCTGAGCCTTTTATTTGTACTTTTCTCATTGGGAAGCCAACGGTCGTGAAATAATCTTGATTTGACGGCTAAGATTAAAAGAAACCTTGATCTGTGTGACTTAAGTCATTTCCATCACATGTTTAAATTAATTACCTTTAATATTTTAATTTTCCTAAGTTAGAATTAGGGTCCTTAATTAAAAATATTAATTAATTAATTAATTTTCTCTCAAACTAGATGGAATTTCTCAAATCCCTTTCTTGGTCTTGGAGATCTCATGTACTCTAGTCCCTCCATAAATTTTAAGATTTAGAGCACATCCGAAGCTACCCCAACACCACAAAATCTCAACATAAATCACACATGCAACCTATTACCTGTTGATTTTTGGGTAGCATCGGATGTGCTCTAGCTCCAAAAATTTGTGGAGAGGCTATAATTTAGGAAATATCCAAGACCCAAAAATCTTTGGGAGAAATTCCACTTGGAGCTTAAGTTATTCAAATAATTAATTATTTTATGGGGACTCGAAGTCTAAACTTAGCGAAATTAAATAATTAAAGTGAATAAATTTAAACATGTGGGTGAGAATGTTCTAAGTGATCAGGATCAAGTCTTTTCTAATCTTAGCCATCGATTAGAGATTAGATCATGGTCATTGATTCGTCAACTAGAAAAGTATTAAAGGAAGGCTTGGGGTCAGTAGGAGAATACACACATAGTGGAAACACTTGAGCTAAGTCGAAATTTTGGGGTGTGATTTGCTGAGAATTTCGGAGTGAGCTTGTAGTGCAGTGAGGGGAAGTTCGGTAGTGGGAATTTGGATCCAAGGCCGAGAATACAGTTGCAGAGAGGTAGAGCTACCCAGGAGAGACAGCGCAACCCTTTATAGGGCGACGCAGGCCCAGCTGGGCTCACATAGAGCTGACACAGGCCCAGAGGGGTGACTTCATCCAAGAGGAGGTGATGCAAATCCAGAGGCTACAACACTGGGGTTTCTCTAGGGCATATCGGGCTCAAATTCAGTAGATAACAGAGGGGTTATGCAGCCACAAGGAAGGGTAACACAGTCTCAGCACTGAGCTTGCTAGGTACTGTGTAGGCACCTGTGGGAATCGTCATTCTGAAGCTGGATTAGCCATAATATATGTCTCTAGATAGAGGTACCTCTACTAAGGAAATTCTCTATTGGGTAAGCCATTTATGGCACCCTAGTTTGTATTCAGAAATATGCATGATAATAAAAGCCCTCAAGAGTTGTTGCACTGGTTTTCCCGCATTGGGTTTTTCTGGGGACATTTGTACAAAAAATAGTGTGTCCTTTTAGTGAATGTGCTTATTCTTTAGTTCCTGATTTGTATAATTGTGTAAGTTTCAGTCGATTTACTTCAATGTTTTCATGAACATTTCTGAAAATAACTTAATATGTTAAATAAACAAGTAGGAGAAGTAAACCAAATTTCTGCAGTAGGATTTATGTAATAAAGATTCAGAAATTTTCACATAGTATTAGAGCATTTGTAGATCAGGACAAGTTGAAGCCATCAGTAGAAGACCAAAGAAATTTTTGTTGCAGGAAGGTAGATGTCCCGAGTGATAGCGCAGATCCAGAGAGAGGCGAAGAAGGGTGACACAGTCACCGGTGGAGCTCACGCAAAGCCACCAGGGATCATGCATAGGGACATAGACCCAGGAAGAGTGGCGTTGTAGCTACGCAAAGGCAACACAAAATTTTTTAGCTTTAGTTGTCGTGGTTGGAAGTGCATATCGTGTTTCTTCAGTAGTTGTTGGTGGGAATTGTTTCTGTTGGAGCATAATAGTGTCTACCAAGGTGTGACAAAGTAAGGGGAAGAAGTTCCTTAGAAGACTTCTTGCCAAGAAATCTAGATCCAATGTTAATCAGTAGCAAAGAGTCACCAGAGAGGGATGACTCGACATCAGTTAGCGGAGGATTTTTGTTAGGGAAATCAATTTTTAGAGCGAATGTAATTCATTACAGGGTTTCTTATGCCAAGAAACCCATATCTTATTTTTGCTAGGGCAACAACAAAAGAGGGAGAAGTGAATCAGTTTTACATATTAAGTTGAGCAAAGATGGTTGCATATGGACTGAGGGATCATGACAAGTTGGATGGTTCATCCAACTTTGTCATCTGGAAGGCCATGATCCTGCCAGTTTTGGATGAATATCGCATCAAATATCAGGCCTTGAATACCATATTTGTTCCTATTGATGTTGACGCTCTTAATAAGTACGAAGAAGCTCAAGCGAAGGCTAAGTGCTTGATCATGGATGGAGTCAGGGATCATGTGGTCCCACACATTGCTGAGAGGAACACAGCACATGAGATGTGGACTTCTTTGACCACATTGTATCAGGGGACTTATATTCAGAGGAAGATGCTTCTTGAGAATCAAATTTGATTATTTCAGATGTTGAAGGGAGAAGAGATAGACCCATTCCTCATTATATTGAAGGTGATCCGTGATCAACTGGTTGTCGTAGGGACCACACCTGATAAAGGTCTTATGGTGAGGACCGCTCTGAATGCAGTGACCAATGAGTAGGATAACTTTTTCCAAGGAATTTTAGGCAGAGAAGCACTCCCGAGTTGGGAAAACATGTGGGTGGCTCTTCAAGAAGAAGAGATTGGGAGGATGATCAAGGCGGGCATCAGTGGTGGAGGGATCAAGATCAAGAAGGAGGAGGAGGAAGATGGGGCTCTTGCATTTAAGGGACATCATGGGCAGCAGCGGAAGAATAAGAAATACCTTTCAGGGTCAGATGCTTCAAGTGTGGTGAATTAGGACATCTCGCCACAACATGCCCTATGAAAAAGAAGGGCAAGGAAGAATCTGATTTGAAGGCTACTACAGAAAAGGATGATGATGGAACTGATGACGACGTTGCCATGAGTGCTCATGTGCCTCAAGAGAAAAGGTGGGGTGACATTGATCTGTAGCTATTTCAAAGTATAGTGTGTGGCAGGATCCTTAAGGTGCCCAAATACTTGGATCACAAATGAGCTACGGGAGCCCTTAATGTCAGTAGCAGGATGACTAGAATCAGTTGGTGTGGAGGATTATGGAGGCGCATTGGTAGAGCTAGGACGTTGAATTTTGCAGCAGCACAGAGCAAAGGCAACAACAGTGTAGAGGTTGATGTGATTTCGACAGCGCAGAGGAAGCGCTTACACAGTGTAGAGCAACAGTAGCGCAGAGGCACCAGAGGTTTAGCGCAGTTTAGCAGCAGAGGGTGCTTCAATACTGAGGTGCACTCAGGATAACTGGTATGTCAATTCTTTGGGATGTTTCAATTTCTTACTTCTCAGCAAATGAGTTGTAGTATAGCAGTTAGTAGTGGTAGTGCTATGGGCAGCATGATGCAACATTTGAGAGGGAGTTTTAGTACAAATTAGACAGTGACTATGACAAATTCATGGGCAACAGTACAGATAGCAACAGCGTAGTGGATGAGGAGCAGCAGTTGAGCATCAAAAGCATAGAGGATCGATGACGAGGATCAAGGTGATGCTTTAGGTTGATGTGTTGCTAGAGAACACTCCTCGCTAAGAGGGAGTGTTTATTTTTGGGTAGCATCGGATGTGCTCTAGCTCCAAAAAATTTTGGAGGGTCTAGACCTCATGAGATCTCGAGGGCCCAGAAATCGTTTGGATAAATTCCACTCGAAGCTTAAGTTATTCAAATAATTAATTATTTTAATGGGGACCCTAAGTCTAAACTTAGGGAAATTAAATAATTAAAGTGAATTAATTTAAACAGGTGGATGAGAATGTTCTAAGTGACGAGGATCAAGTATTTTCTAATATTATCTGTCGATTAGATATTATATCATGATTGTTGATTCGTAAACTAGAAAATTATTAAAGGAAGGTTTGGGGTCAGTTGGAGAATACACACAGAGTGGCAGCACTTGAGCTAAGTCGAAATTTTAAGGCGTGGTTTGTTGAGAATTTTAGAGTGAGCTTGTAGTGTAGCGAGGGGTAGTTCAGCAGCGAGATTTCGGATCCAAGGCTGAGAATACATTTGCATAGAGGTATAGCTACCCAAGAGATATAGCACAGCCCTTGAGAAGGTGACACGGGCCTAGCTAGGCTCACACAGAGGCTGACGAAGGCCCAAAGGGGTGACGCAGTCCAAGATTAGGTGACGCAGAGCCAAAGGCTCCATCACTGGGGTTTTTGTGGGGCAGATCGGTCTCAGATTCAACAGATAGCAGAGGGGTGACACAAACACTAGGAAGGGTGACATTGTCTTAGTGCAGAGCTTGCTGGGGACTGCATATGCACCTTTGGGGTTTGTCATTCTAAAGTTGGATCAGCCATAATATCTATCTCCGGATAGAGGCACCTCTGCTAAGTAAATTCTCTGTTGGTTAAGTTGTTTATGGCACCCTAGTTTGTATTCAGAAATCTGCATAATAATAAAATCCCTCAAGATTGTTGCAGCGGTTTTCCTGCATTGGGTTTTTCTAGGGACATTTTTCTGAAAAATATTGCGTACCCTTTGTCTAAATGTGCTTATTACTTAGTTCCTAATTTGTATAATTGTGTAGGATGTAGTGTGTTTACTTCAACGTTTTCATGAATATTTCTGAAAATAACTTGTTAAGTTAAATAAACAAGTAGGAGAAGTAAACCAGATTTTTGCAGTAGGATTTCTGTAATAAAGATTCAAAAAATTTCACATTACCTCCAAATCAATCTAGTTGTAGCCATTGATTCAATTTTTGTAGCTACTGATCCAATTGTTCCCTTGTGCTTTCCTGCTTTCCTTTGCCTTCTTTCTCCAAATCCAAGTGAATATTAGAGTTCTCCAAGCATGCTCCAAGATTTCTCTAAGTGTGCAAGAGTATGAGAGAATGAGAGAATGAAATGAGATCTCCAAAACTGAACTAGCAAAATGTTAACCAACAAAAGTTTTTAACTAATACTCAAAAGCCTTTTTATCATCGAGGCCTCTATTTTATTCATTTTTGTTCATTTTTCCTTCAATTTCCCTCTCAAGAAAATTTGTGTATATTCACCTTCCTTTTCTCATATTTTCCATTATTTCATAAATAAAATGCCAATTATTGCCACTTTGCCTTTTCTAGTGCCTTTGCCAATTTCCATAGTCATTAATTATTCACAAGTGATACTCATCACTATGTTTTTCCCAACATTCAACTTGGAATATATGTCCCATGATCTTGGTCTTATTTTATTTAGATGGAAAATCAACCAAGGGTTGTTACAACTTTTAGAACAAGACACCGTATAAAAGGCACACAAACCAAGATGGGTTTTCTTAGTAGTTCATGTTTTCCATATTCAGGGCTTCCTTTTCGTCTTTGGGAAGGTCAACAATGACAAACTTTTGTGGCCTCAATGCATGAACAAATTGTTGCTCTCAAATATTACTTCTTCCATTTGATGAGCTGAGGTGAGTTATGTGTCAAAATTTTCAAAATATCTAACCTTTTTTACCTAATTTTGAAACCAATTATTACATTAAAAATGTGAATTATACAGAGTGATTAACAATAAGTATTGTGGTAAATATGATAATCTTATTGTGACAATTATAAAATCTTTTTCAACATTTACTTCTTTCTATTTTTTTAATGGTTTGAAGATAGTTTTTGTGATACATTAGGGAAAATATAATCGTTTCTTGTTTGCATAAAAAATTAAAATATATCTACTCAATAAAATTGTTGGTTAAAATTTCTAGACATTGAGATGACATACAATGAAATTGGAACATCTTCACTTACTCCCTATCTTCCTCTACACTTATATTATATATCTATATATTATTTTTTAAATCATAACAAGAATCTTTGGATAATAAATAACTTTTAAATATCAACAGCGACCATTACACTAGATACAACTATTTCATAAATGCCACAAACATGATAGTTACAACATGGCTCCCAAGACTTGAACCCATGTAGCTAGGGAAATAAATTGTTCAACAAACCACTCAAGCTAAGATCCTTTGACTTTGTGTATTCTATCCAGCCCACACATTTACATTAATTTTAGAATGAACCATAGTATGTCTTTGTAAATTTACCAATTCATCTTTGGCTATGGTAAGGATTGTTAAAAGCATTACCCAAAAATGATATGAGGGTAATAAATTTCCCAATTGTAAAAAAGGACAATGAAATCAATTCTAACAAGCATGTTGTGAAGCATGGGAAGTGGAATGCCAAAATGTAATATACATGGAAAGAATAAACTTTATAAGAAGCAAACTCATAAGATGTTGCTGATGTAGGAGCATCAAGCTAAATTTTCATTATTTAATTATGTAATAAGGGGGGTGAGACATTTTTATTATTTTATTAATTATTTTATTCATTTTAATAATTTAAGAGAGAAAAATGTAAAGGTGAGGATTATTGTATATATTATTTTAATAATTAAAAGGATATGAGTGAAATAGAATTAGGTAGCAAATTTAGGGAGTAGGAATTCTATGTATGGGACTTTGTTAAGTCCACACCTAGAATGACTCTAAATTATATTTAGTTGAGATTTGTGTGGAGAGATTTTTGGAATGGAGTAAATCCATATTTGTGTATAAATAAGAGAGTTGTGTAAAGAAGAAAACAAGCAAGAGAGGTGAGAAGTGAGGAATTAAGAGAGTGTGTGAATTGATTTGAGAGTTGTTGTAAAGGGCCAAGAGCTGAGAGAAGCTCTCCATTGTAATATGTGGCCGAAGATTTCTTTTAAGTTATTAATATCTGCATTTTGTTTGAATAAGCTCTCTTTTGATTTTTATATTTGACGTTGATGTTAATGGAATTTTTATGCGATTGCTTGAGTGTTTATGAAATGGAGGAAGGATTTATTGGTTTATATGCATGGATCTGATTTAACCCAGAATCCCTGCATCATTTGGTATCAGAGCTTGTTAAGATGTTTGTTTTAAATCTGCAAGTTTGAATATATATTGTGTGTGCAACTGTGATTGTAGGTAGAGTTTATATCGAGGGGGGAATTTTCATCTTACATGAGACAAGGAAGTGTGATCGAGTTTGAAAGGATCACACCCAGCAATTAAAGGGAGTCTGCATACTTGAGGAGTCGTGACTCCACAGTAAGAAGGATCCATGTGGTTCGATGGTGCCATGGATCAATTAAACAACGCACATCACATAAGAGGAGATCAGTAAGGTTCAATCCTCAAATGTTAACACCAGCCAACACAAGGAAGAGGCAGTGGTGTTCCAATGAGTTGCAAAATCTTTGAGTGGCTATCACTCGAGCTAGAAGTCGACACCAGCTGACGCGAAGAGCGAGATTTGTGCCATTGCAGTGGGCAGTAAAGGAGTTCCTTGAGTGCAAGAGCGAATTGAAGTTACACTCTGCGCTGGAGTAAGGAGTATGGTTATGGTTGTAGCAGAGCCACAGGCCAATGTAATATGTTAGTTGTTGCAGATGGAAGAAAGGCATGATCGATATAGCTGGAGCACCAACAACCATATATCGGTTACCATCGATGTGGAATGAGATCGCAGGGTCGACATACGAGTTAAAGAGCCACAACATTGGAGTGTTGTCATGTTATATTTACAAACTGTGACTGTAAGGAGTGCAGACCAAAACATTTGTGTTTGGTTTGGGCCGGCTTCCAATGTGGAAGAATTGTTGTCTCTGCAACGTTGGATGTCAAATGCCACAGCATCCGTACCGTGGGCTTTACGCATGGTCTGGCTTGATATATGTTGACAGTTACATTACATATGGTATGAGATGAAACGTTATATACGTGGTGTAGTTGTATTACCTATGTTGTGGTTTGACATTACATTTGCATGGGGATTATATATATCACATGGGTTATGATATTAATATTGAAGTATTAACGTTTAGGTCTTGAATTAATTTCAAGTGGATTTTATCATGGTTTGTATGGTGACAAGGTATGAAGGTTGACCAGCCCATATGGCTTTTGATTTAAATTCATGTCATTCAATAATTTCAAAGGATTTCACTTGCTCACGATATAGTTAAGGTGGGATCCTAAAAACCATTTGGGAAAAAAAATGGCATGTTTTTTTGTGACACTTATATCATTTGTGTTGGAAAATAAGTGGGCATTCTACGTTGATTGACATAGTATAAATCTGAAATATTTAGACCAACAAGAGGCAAACTAATTTCGTTTTGTTGGAAAGTCTGGGACTTGGTAAAAATGCACATTTTACTACAGTACTTTGAAGGTAGGAATTGTGTTTTTTTTCATTTTCCTACATTATTTCCTAGAATTGCAGAGAATGTATGTTTGATGAAGAAATTAAAAGAAGATTGGACTTTGAGTCTGAAATATGATAGCACATAGAGATACAGTGCAGATGAGAGATGGAACAAGACCACATAGAGATCTTGAAGGTGAGCTAATATGTTTTATTTTAACTCTGGTTTTGAAGATTATATTTGCAAAATATAGGTTGCAGACAGTTGAAGGAGATCTCAGTAAACGAAGATCACAATCTTAAAGTACTGATGAAAGAGACTAGTAATAGTTTCTGAATGAAAGCAAAGTGTGGAGCAGAAACTTGAAGAATTCCAGTAGAGATTGGATAAAAAGGACAGTTGTGTTCTTAAAAAGTACAGGTGCATTGAAGCCTAGAGGGAGCAGAGAGGATGCTCAAGAGGTTCCAGAGAATAGAGAACCAATGTTTTCCAAAAGACCAAGTCCAGAGAGAGGATTAGTGAAGTAAGTGGTAGCAAGGAGGACTTGTTGTTGCAAAGGCTTTAGTACAAATCATGATGAGTGAGTAAGGAACTCATGAAGATAGAGACAAATATGACTACTGAAGGTCATTGCAAAGGTTCTGAAGAAGACCATAGAAAAGGAAATGAGAAGGAAGATGTCAAGTCAAATGACATGAGAAAGAGTCAAGAGCAGATTGACAGAGAGAGAGCTGAGATAAATTTCCGTCTTTAGTTGTTGATAGAAATGTTACGGAGAAGTAAAGTAGACCAGAGATGTGGATGGAGTATGAAGAGGAAAATCACATGGCATAGACTGCAAGTGAAGTGGGAGCATAGGGTGAATTTTCAATTGAAGGAAGAGTTACTCAGTTTAAATGAGTATGTAAAGGAATAATTGATATGTGAGCCAGAATATGGTCCATTTCTTCCTGAAAGTAATGATGTGACAGAAGAGAAATCTACAGAGGAACTGAATCAAATGAAGGATTCAGAGCAACAAGGAAATACGCTAACTGAAGCATCAATTGAGACCACAAGGTCTTATGTTTTTAATACTAATGATTTGTGTGTGATTTCAGGTACATCACAGGGTGTTGAACAAACTTTGAAGTTTGTTAAAGAAGAAGAGTTGAATCTGAAATCTATTCAGAATGATGCTGAGATAGCAAGATCTCAGAAAGAAATGAAGACAGAGGGGTCTCATGGAAATATTCAGAAGAATAATGAAGCAGAGGAAGAAGGACCATCTGATGATTGGTCAACAGCAAATGAAGGTATGGAAAGTTGTGTAAAATTTCCAAGTTCTACCCCAATTGAGATTTTTAAGTTATATAGAAAGTTATATATTTAGAGAAGAGAGTTGGAAAAGCAGAGGATCTATACTCAAGGTGATTTTCTGAAAGATAAAGACAAAGAAATTGTTCTAAATAATAATCAGGAAATAGAGAGTAAGGAGGTAGGAATGATTCAACAATTTGAAGAAGTTCATTATTGTGAACCAAAACAGGGAGACATTCTTGAAACAAATAATATGGAGGAGGGACTAGCTAACAGTCTCATGGAGGATTTAAATCAGCATACTGATGTGCTGATGGAAGAAGAAATTTCCGAGCAGCATACTGAAATTTTGCCAGAAGAGAAAGAGGCACTGAGGCCTTATGTTTTTAAATTTAATAATTGTTTTGTGAGTACAGGTTTTATTGCAGATGCTGGAGAAGATCTATTGGACAGAGAAATTAGACTAATAAGGAGGATACTGATGAAAGTATCCCAGAAGAAGACAACAGCAGTAAAAGAAATAATAAGCAGCAAGAGGAAGACAACAGAAGACTTTGAAAGCATAGCCAGTGGGGAAATGCAACATAAAGTGTGGAGACTTGGAGAAAAACAACAAAAAAAATTAGCAACAAATGGAGAATTGCAACACAAGATATGGGATCCAAGAAGACAAAGATCCGAAACACATGATCAGGCGATCATGGTTAATTTCAACCTTGGGAGTCTGATGCAGGAGCATCAAGCTAAATTTTCATTATTTAATTATGTAATAAGGGGGGTGAGACATTTTAATTATTTTACTAATTTTAATAATTTAAGAGAGAAAAATGTAAAGGTGAGGATTATTGTATATATTCTTTTAATGATTAAAAGGATATGAGTGAAATAGAATTAGGTAGCAAATTTAGGGAGTAGGAATTCTATGTACGGGACTTTGTTGAGTCCACATCTAGAATGAATCTAAATTAGATTTAGTTGAGATTTGTGTGAAGAGAATTTTTGGAATGGAGTAAACCCATATTTGTGTGTAAATAAGAGAGTTGTGTAAAGAAGAAAACAAGGAAGAGAGGTGAGAAGTAAGGAATTAAGAGAGAGTGTGAATTGATTTGAGAGTTGCTGTAAAAGGCCAAGAGCTGAGAGAAGCTCTCCATTGTAATATGTGGCCGAATATTTCTTTTAAGTTATTAATATATGCATTTTGTTTGAATAATCTCTCTTTTGATTTGTATATTTGACGTTGAAGTTAATGGCATTTTTATGCGATTGCTTGAGTGTTTATGAAATGGAGGAAGGATTTATTGGTTTATATGCAGGGATCTGATTTAACCCAGAATCCCTGCATCATTTGCACTGAGAAGGGCATCATACCTTGCATTAAGGTTAAGATCAATATGTTAGTTTTCTTGAAACTCTGTGCACTACATAGATGAATTATTGAAAACAAGGAAACTGAAAATTGGAACCAAGTTTAACTTTCACCAAGATACATAGTTTCTTAACATTCAACATGCAATAGAAAATAATCGAGATAGAAAAACATGCACACAAAATTGACACACTTGCTTTACCTAGGAAACCCAAACGAGAAAACTTGATTTCTTTTTTTGTGGTATTTTATTGATTGTTCTTTGAGCAAATGGATCTATTACAATTCACACTAAAACTGCAACCAACAATTTGTCATTGAGAAAGCATTATGCTTCTCCTCACTAATATCAGCTCTACAATTGATCTCAGCCTACTTTGATCACTGCTCTCGGCCCCTATGAAGAAGCTCTTGGCCTTGCTCTTGATGTTGGACCCACACATAATTTTTCTCTGCTTAAGATAGTTTTCTTTGTGAATCTTGATCCCCTTGCTCCACAATCCTTGCGCAATTTTGCTTCCAAATATATGTGCACTTTTTCTCCTCAATAATACACATTCCACACAAATAAATATTCTTTATCTTGTGCCTTCATCCTTCTTTGCCTAGTAGAATTCATTGCATGCTAGGAAGAAAATTTCGATTAGTAGTTAACACCAGTGTCGTGTGAATTTCCTTTATTTGTGGTTGCAAGTTAATTGAGAACTCAACTCGTTCTCTCTCCAATAAAAACTGAAATCTTAACTCATTCTCTCTCTAATCAAGACTGAAGTCTTAAATCCTTCTCTCTCCAATCAACACTGAAGTATTAACTCGTTCTAATTGAACTTGTCATTGCCACCTCATCATATAGTCTAAATGAAGAAGACTCCAATGAATTGAAGCTACAACATTATGCATGTAAACTTGACCATTCCAGTTAACTGGAAATCGACTCATTGTAATTGAATTCTATCTCATGAATTCACACTCATGTGAGAGAAAGACTAATTTGTGGTCTTCATTGGCTAAGGCACAAGCCAATGAATACCTTCCATCGCTACATTTTCAACACAATAAATTGAGGAAAAAAGTTGTGAAATATATAAACAATTTAATCATAAACAACTAAGGGCTCACACTTTGGGTTTGATGGTTGTAGAGTGAACGTTTCCATTGGGCTTGAGTTCACATATAGAACTAAAAGTGAGTGAAGTTATTTAGATGGGTAAGTCCTATGGAATTTAAAGTGAGGTAAATATGGCCTTTAAGTGAAAACTTTTGTGAGTTTACTTGCTTTTGGCACATCTACCATACAAGTTCCATTGAAGGTATTTCCATCATGCTATTTTGCAATTACCAATATAAAGTATTTTTCAAGTATTGGTGGAATTTTTTATCTGTATGCTACATGAGGCTAAAATTTTTCTTGAGGATTAGGGGTTGTTGATGGATAGGACCAATGTCATTAACTGTTGAGCAAGGTGACATTGAACTCAAAACACAGAACTACATAATTTTATATTATTATAAGGACTGTTTAGGGGGGGGGGTTTGGTCACGGATGACCATGCCTATGCAAAAGGCAATAAAGATCTGGCAAGGCGATACAAGTGAGTAATGATGGTATTGAAACCCAAATGGAAAGCCCCATTGGTTGAAATGAATGAGATTTGCACTTGTATAAAGAGATGGCCACTAACCTATGTGAAAGAGGTGTCATGTATGGAGAGAGGCACTCCCATTGGTGCAGCTTCTAGAGATCCCACCCAACTATCATTGGATCATTCATGGGGTTGAAATACATTTGGAAAAAATAAATATTTCTTGAATTTGGGGATAAACAAAGGTGTTGGTCCAATTGAAGAAGACCGAGGAAAATCAAAATTTAGTAAAAATACAAATATAAGACTTCGTAAATGCATGTGATATTAAGTGATTTCCAATCAATCCCACGTTTTTTATCCACTTATATTAACAATCAAATTTATACGCCAAATCCCATCCAAGCTCAAAAATTGATGTTTTAAATATGATTTAATAACATTTTGACACAACCAAAATATTTGGGAAATTTTGGAAGTGAACATGAATGTGCTCAGGTTTGTTACCTTTGTCCTCTCTCGCCTAGAAATTCATGTAGTCTCTAGCTTTTAAGAATTCATGGTGTTGAAAGACAACTAAGTAGGATTTTCTTATAGTTTGTACAAGAAGTTTCTCTTGATTCATGCTGAAAATGCTCATGCCCAAGAAATTTTAAGTAGTTGTATGAAATGCTTTGTTGATTCTTCTTTCTACAATTATAACATTGGATCTCTTTCGATTTCCCTCTAGTTGGCATGAAATGGTTGTTTCTCATTGGTTCATGTCCCATGTCATTTAACCAAAAACTTGTAAGATAGGATGTGGTTTTATGGCCTTTCAGGAAAGGTTTGGGTGCCTTTTTGTTTCTGCAACCATTCTTGAATCTTGAGGTGGTATATAATATGGTGTTGGTATATTTTGAGGAACAAGGATTTCCAACCAAATGTGCTAAAATAAATTCTTTGAAGAATGATTATTTAATTCACCTTTTACATCTTTCAATTTTGTATTCATTGATATTTCCTTCATTAAATGTGTATTAGTGAACTTAAATTTGTAGAAACTTGAGGAGAACCTGCTTTCCTGTTAATAGTGATGATTTGTGCATAACTCTTAAAAACTATTTGAGCATGTTCCTTAGGGGGAGAAACCTTATATAATCGGTTACTTCAAGGCACTTTACAACAATTTCCAATAGTTCCATTGGAATATGCCTTTTGGGATTTCTTGTTTGCCAATATCTCAAAAAGGTTCTTGAAATTATTAGGAAACCCTTTTCCTAGCTTTTGTTCATTCCTAGAAACTTATTTAGACTTTGAATTTGGGAAGTGATCCTGCCCAACCCTCACATCTTGTGATAAATTTCTAGAGCGCAAGTAAGGCCATGGAGGAACTAAGAGGGGCTACGTATTGTCACTCTTACAATAAAATCTCACTTCTAGAGATAAATTCCAAAAGCTAAAGTGTGATACCCGTTGCACCTTTGAGGGGGCCATTGTCACCTCATCAACCCTCTTCCTACCTTTGGCCAACTGTCCTCTGAATCAAGGGGGTTTTCTCTATAGATCTTGGGGATCTAATGGTTTTTCCACATCAAGTCAAAATCCCTTCAAATATTCTACTTAAAACTCCACCATTCAAATAATCTCACCAATTTAGGGTTTCAGTGGAAAAATAACATTGTAACCCTAGAAAAATGATTTGTGTGATTTACAAAAGGTATAAAATTGTGGAGAATGACGAATCAATTCCTTGGCTTATTAATGAATTTTGGGCATATGGAGCTAGATAAGGAGCAATTCTATGGTTGAAGACTTGATTGGAGAGAGTTAAGAGAGAGAAAAACCTCTAAGTAAAATCCCTAGTGATTTTCAATCAGTTGGATATTTAAGGTCAAGGTCTGTTATTCTAATTTTCTTTGATCGATGCTTGGTGACAAATTTTACAAAGGATATTTTAGATCCATAAAAGTTTCAATATATCAAGATTAAAATTTCATAGACACCTTAATTATACAACCATGCAAACTAGAAGAAGATACAATAAAACAAATTTACCAGAGCATCATTTCATCAATCCAAGAGAAAATCCTTCCAAGCAAATATAAATCCCCCAAGAAAATTTGCTCAACTAGAAATATCCATAGCTAAATTTTACAAGATAAAAATTACAGAAATTTTCATATTAGTTATGGGATTTCTTCGCCAAAACTCCATGAGAAAATGAGTTGAGATATATCTCTATTTATATAGGAGATAAAATAAACTCGTCATTACAATAAAATGACGTTTTCTAAGATAAAATATCCTATTAGCCTAAGGAGGGGAAAGAGACTCTTTTCAACTAGTAATAATCCAGAATAATACAAACTAAGGGAATTTATGCCACATGTACAAATTCTAGAGCCACAAGATCCTCACAACATACAAGTGACCCTTTCCTCAAATGATGGGTTCTTGGTGAAGTGTTCATCCTCCAAAGGCCCTTCAAAAACATAAATTCTTCCATAAGCCTTCAAATATATCATCCATAAACTTCCCAAGCTCCTTTAAATATGGGTTCATAGGCCTACCAATGCCCAAAACATCATCCAAGGTGGGATGTCTTGGTGTGAGAGCAACCCTCTTCAAATTGGGAAATTTTCATGGTACAAAAGGCAGGGCTTCAAAATGGGTTTTCACCCTTAAATTCCCTTGAAACATCCTTTAAACCACCTAGATAGCCATCAATATTCCAAAAGTGTGTCAAGAAATATAATGCACACCCACTTTCCACATGGATATGTAGGCGCCCAAGCTGCCATGGCATCATTTAATATGTTCTCCAAGTTTCCTTCAAGGTGGGTAGGGAAGTTGTCACAATATATGATCAAACCCATAGTGATGATAAGTAAGGGCTTTATGATGCCTCGTATGGCCTCCTTCTCAATATATCTCTATCCCTATAGGTCGACTTGACAGATGTTTCACCAACATAAGTAATAAATACAATAGTAATATTTAGCTTTGTAAGGTCAACCGTAGATATACTTTGAAAATTGTTACCCTCTAGAGTTCAACCCTATATAGCTCATTTCAACTCTCAATCATTCTTGTATATATATACAAACACTATTTGTAATATTCCTAGTGGAAATTTGCAGCGATAAACAAAGAAATTATAGCGCATTAGACACAATAAATTGCACAAACAATCAAATAACCAAAAATGCTCCAGAAACACACCAAAATGGGCCAATTTCATTATATAATAGAGGGAGTACAATATAAAATGGAATGAATGCACCTGGGCTTTCTCAAAGCAAGCTACAAGCCCGAGGTGATGAACAACAACTGCCCAAATGAAGTAGAATGTCTCTCCTTCAAGAATTTTGCGTTGGACCTTGAAGGAATTCAATGCTAGATGAATGGAACCCATTTTTGTGCCTCCAAAACTACCCAGAAAATTCAGCCAAATTAATCCTAGACTCCTCACCAAAAACCCAGAAAGTGTTTGTCCTATTTTTGATGCTCCAAAATTCCCTCATTTTCTAGGGGGCACTCCACTAGGGTAATGAGACCTCCCTAGGGTGGAACTCAAAGGCCACTGAAGAAAGGGTGAGTTTCCTCCTTGGTAAAATTTGGTGCTCAACAACACTTTGTAACTTACTTGAACAACTAGAGTAACAATGAAAATGTCAAATGATCAAAGCCAAACATGTTGCTATCTTACTCCTATTTATAATTGTTGTCCTCTCACTTATGTGGGTCCATCCACCAAGTAAATCAAACTCCCTCCTAGACCATTTGAAATTCTTTTCCAAGGGGTACATATTTCATGAGGGAGTGGCCCCCATGTTCCACTAAGAAAATAATTCAACATTCTTTTCCTAATTATTTCCCCAAAATTTCCTTGGTTCCACAAAATTAACAAAAATTTCAAAATTGTAGTTCTCCTTAGCAAAATATTTTAGGAATGGATATTACAGTTCTCCCCTCCCAAATGTTGCTTTCCCTCAAGCAACTGCAAAGCTGGATGTTGTAAAATTTTCTCGCTCTTCCAAGTGGCATCCTTAGTCGGAAAATCCTTCCACTTGACCAAGTGCTCCTAGATGACCCTATTCCTCAACTTACTCTACCATGTCTCCAATATGTCTCTGGTGTCAAAACTAAGTGCCCCTCATCATCCAACATATTTTGTTCAGTAGTTGTTGTATCTTGTTGTCCCAATGCCTTTTTCATGCATGAAACATGAAATATGTTGTGAATCTGACTCTCTGAGGGTAGATCCATCTCATAGGCTACCTCCCCAACTCTCTTTGTTACCCTGTAAGGCCCATAAAATCGAGGCTTGAGTTTCTCTACCCCCTTTTTATTTTGTGATGATTGTTGGTAAGGCTGTAAGCATAGGTAGTCCATGTCCCCCACCTCAAACTACCTCTCCACCATGTTCCTGTCAACATACATCTTTTGATAGTTCTAGGAAACTTGCAAATCCTGTACCCCTAGGGCCATGCTATCTCCAAAGATCGTGTCAGAAAAATAAAGTGTATCATATCCATAGAGTGCACGAAAAGGGGGCATATCGATTGACATGTGATAGGTGGTGTTGTAGAATAACTCTCCCAAATGAATCCACCTCACCTATCCTATTTGCTTCCCATTCAAATAGTTATGTAAGTACCCTTCCAGCCACTTGTTCATGATCTCGGTTTGTGGGTGATAGTTCATGCTAGCTGTAAGCATTGTCCCCACCAACCTGAAAAAATCCTGCCAGAAATCCCCCATAAATCTTCTCTCCCTGTCATTTACTATGGTCTTGGGAATACCATGTAGCCTGAATACCTCCCTAAAGAACAACTTGGCCACTTGTAAAGTTGAAGACCTCGATGGAATGGAAAATAAATGAGAAAACTTGGTCAATTGTTCGATAACTACATAGATACAATTTCGCCCCTACACAGTCAGAAGTCCCATGATGAAGCCCATGGACACGCTCTCACTTCCTCTCTATAATGGGGAGCAGCTGAAGCAATCCTGCTGGGTGTGACTAAGTTAGTAGCTAAACTCATTAGTTGCAATAATAAAAAGAGAAATTAGCTTTCTTTAAATGATATTTAATCCAAATAGTTGATTAGCCTTGGCCTTAAATGAACTACTAATCATGGCTCTTCTCTCTTTAGTGCACCTACCTCTCCCTTTGGTCGAGCAACTAAAGTCCCTCTTTCTATTCTTTATTATAACTACTCTAGTGCCACTAGTTGGTCTAAGTATAACTCCACCTTGTTCTTCTGACAGACCACGCACTCATGTACGTGTCTCATTACACCCCCTTAAGTCCCATCCATGATAAATTCTTCGTGGTGGCACGGTATGTCTTGAGGAATCCTACATGTCTTTCTAGAGGGGATTCATGTGCTTCGTGCATAATCTTCTTCTTCAGTTGATATATGGGCACCAAGAATATCTGATCCTTCTGATATATCACATGAACATCATCCATCACCCTAAACCTGTCATCCCCATTTGTGTCGTCAAATATCTCACAATCCTGCCTATCCTTGGAATACTCAACCAAAATTTGAGCCTTCCAATCATGAGTGACATCCATCAAAGATAATGTCGCAGACCTTCGAGAGAGTGCATTTTCCACTACATTCTACTTTCCCTTGATGTACTCAATCTCAAAGTTGTAGGCCTGGATTTTACTCACCCACTATTGCTACCTCTCCTACAAGGTCTGTTTCTCTAGTAAAAATTGAAGACTGTTGTGGTCAGTCTTCACCTTGAATCAGTTACCCACCAAATACTGCTTGAATTTGGCCAATGCATGCATCACAACCAACATCTCTTTTTCATAAATAGAGTACAGTCGCTCATGAGGAAGCAAATTCCTACTCTCAAATGCAATAGGGTAGCCTCCATGTGTCAACATTGCCCCAAATCCCTCACCAAAATCATCACACTCCAACACAAACGACCGTGTAAAATACAACAAAGCCAAAATATGGCAGTTGTTCATGACCTTCTTGAGGCACTCGTAGGCCTCCTGTGCCACCTGCGTCCACTCAAAATCCCCCTTTTTATTCAAATCCGTGAGGGGCGCTTCAAGTTGTGATAATACTCTCATGAACCTTCTGTAATATGTGCAAATTCCCAGGAATCTGAAATGGTCCTAATCTTATCCCGGTGTACTTTCACTCCATCCTTCCCTTTCATGTGCCCAAGTTACAACATCTTCGTCAGCCCAAACTCACATGTGGACATCTTCGCATAAAAATGTTTCTCCTTGAGTATGTGAAGTACCTCCTCCAAGTGTTGGAGGTGCTCCTCCCAATTCCGTCTATAGATCAGAATGTCATCAAATAAAACAAGGACAAAGTGTCACAACTGCCCATGAAATACATGGTTCATACAAGACTGAAATGTAGGCGGTGTGTTGGTTATCCAAAAGGGAATTACCAAAAACTCAAAGCGTCCATAGTGATAGTGGTTGGAAGCCTTATGAATGTCATTCTCCTTCACCCGGATCTAGTGATACCCTGAGTGCAGAACTATCTTAGAGAAGTATCTCGCTTCTCTAAGCTCATCCATCATCTCATCAATGTGTAAAATGGGGTATTTTTTCTTCAACATATTCTTTTTTAGGGCCCTGTATTCAATGCACATGTGGAGGGTCCCATCCTTCTTCTTCACCAGCACCAAGGAAGAAGCAAAGGGACTCGAACTGGGACTGATGTGCCCCAACCTCGGCAACTCTTGTATCATCCTCTCAATCTCATCCCATTAAGCTTTGGGATGCCTATACAGTGTATTGATGACCACATGTACTCCCTCCTCCAACTCAATGGTATGCTCAAATCCTTGGTCTGGCGATCTGCCTGGAGGGATATCCCAAAAAGCCCCCTCGTGTCCCTCTAGCAAGGCTAGTATGTCCAGCTACACATGTCATGTCAGAGCTCCCATCTTTGAGATCCTAAGCTCCACTGCCCACTCTATGTCCCCATGTCATAGATATGCCACCATCAGATGAGCGGAAGCTATTTGGGGTGAGTAAGAGTGCATCCCCCTCAACACTACTAGCTTCCCATCTGGGCCTATAAACTCCATCTCTAGCTTCTGCCAATCAGTGGTGACCCTCCCCGATGAGTACAACCACTAGTCACCCAACACCACAATAGTGTCTATAACATCAACTACAAAGAAATGATGAGTGACAGAGTAGTTCCCCATCATCATAGTCAAACCAAGAACATACTTCGTGCACTGCATCGTCCAATCTCCTAACACCAACACCAAGAACCCATTAAATTTCTCTGTGTGAATTCCCCTCTGCTCCACCATCTGGGCATCAATAAAATTGTGGGTGGCCCCACTATCTACTAGAATTGATACTCATTGCCCTTGCACATTCCCTTTGATCCTGAGTGTCATGTACTTCAGAACTCCCTGAAGTGAAGGAATAACTCCCCCTGAAGGAGCAAACGGTCCTCCTCTATGGTGTGGTGGTGGTGGTGGTGCTCCCCTTGATGATGGTGCCCCCTCATTCCCCTGATATGTTCCCAAATCAACCTCCTCATCCAGCTTATTGTCTGAATACACCTCATTGTAGTGGGCCTTGCCCTTGGTGAATTTGTGCCAAGGTGCCTAAGGTTCTTGGCACGTAAAACATAGCTTCCTCCTCCTGAGATCCCTCCTAGTCTCCTCGTCCAACTGGCCACATCCTCCATCCCTCTAAGGTGGTCAAATATCTAGTTCCCCTGCGAAGCAATAGGTCTAGTGGGGACTAAGGCCTAAGTCTTGGGAACTGCATCAATCATATCCCAAGTCCTGGAGTTAGCATCCATCATTGATGTGGGCTTGTAGGCCTCACCCAACCACACAATCATTCAACAAGTCCCTTTACAAAAAACATGATCAACCAAGCCTCTGAAATTTTTGCCACCATAACAACCAACCTCTGAAACTTCTAAATATAGACCTATGTGCTACCAGTATGCCTCAAAAGGGACAACTCCCTGAAGTGTAACTTCGGGTCCTTCATCTCAAATATCTGAATCAGCCTCAAGGTGAAATCTTTATAAGAAGTGATGTGAATATTCCTCAGAGTAATCATTACATGGTACCACCTCTCCTAGGCATCACCCTCCAAGTGTAGAGTATAAAACCAGATAGCATATGTCTCATGCATGGGATTCAGGTGAAAGCAGGTGTCCAACTTGTGAACCCATGCCCTTGCTAAACTCTTAGCTGGCCCATCAAAGTTGGGAAGTGTAACTTTCCTCGCTATCTTCTACACCTCCTAGTTACATTTTCCCCCTCTATATTGTGTCCTGGCCCAAGTGGTACGTCTCTCCTTGAGGTGTATGTATTCCAAAAAGGACATAACCCTCTTAATCCTAGCACCCAACCCCTTGTACTCATCAATGCCTGATGCAACTGAATGGACTAAATTTGCAACTAGGTCTAGCTCCCACTCAAGCTCTACTCGTCCACGAAGTGAGGTATGGTGGGATGACTGAATTTTCCACGCGGAGCATTTTGTGGGGGCTGATAGGTATGGTTTCCTCTTCTGACTCTAGAACCCCCATCGCCTTGGTTCTCTCAATCTTGTCTCCCATTCACCTGAAACCCTATCACCTAGTGCATCATTTCCATCATGAGTTGCCCTTGTCTCAACATTTGTTGGTTGGCCCTCAACAACTCCTTTAAAATCTATTTTTGGTCCATTTGTCTCGGTTTCTTTTTGTCCTTCTGATTCTCCATGAGACCCCTGATGTTTTCCACCTCCGTATCAGAAAATGGGTCAGGCTCTCCTTCTCTACCTCGACCCCTGCCTCTACCTCTGCCTCTGACTCTATGTCGATACACTACTCCACAAAACAGTCATGTCATCACCTACTCTTGAGCTGACAACTAGCCAAGAACATGCTCTGACACCACTGTAATATTCCTAGTGGAAATTAGCAGTGATAAATAAATAAATTACAACGCATTCAACACAATAAATTTCAAACACAATCAGATAACCATAAATTCTCAAGAAACATGCCAAAATGGGCCAATTTAATTATATAATAGAGGGAGTACAATATAAAATGCAAGGAATGCACCTAGACTTGTTCAAAGTAAGCTACAAGCCCGAGACGATGAATAACAACTTCCCAAGTGAAGTAGAATGTCTCCCCTCCAAGAAGTCTACATTGGCCCTTGAAGAACTACACTTCTGGTTGAATGGAACCCTTGTTTGTGCCTCTAAAACTACCCTAAAAATTCAGCCAAATTTATCCTGGACTCCTGACCAAAAATCTAGAAAATCCTAGAAAGGGTTATTCCTAGTTTTGATGCTCCAAAATTTCCCTCATTTGCTAGGCAATCCTCCACTGCGAGAAATTGATAGCTTGTAAGAAATTTATTTTTGCAGCTTACCCAAATGCTAGAAACTCCCCTTAACCACCCTCCTTACAAGCTCCAATCAATCTGAGCTCCCAAAACCTCTCAACAAGCTCCCCCACAAATTTCTCCACCAAATACTGCATTGTCTTGGGACACTTCTGCACAAGCCCTGCAAGAGATCACTTCTTTGATGATGAAACCTCCATTCTCCCCTGTACTTCCCCTCTCTCCACCTAAAATTTGGACAAGAGAAGCTTAGGAATGTATAGCTTATAATTTTTTACACAATATTCTCCAAGGACTGTGTGGCTCCTGGTTCTGCGTCCAACTAGGAAAAGGAAATTTGTGGCCTTTGTATTATGCCTCTCCTAACCCCCACAAGATGGTAACGAGACCTTCCTAGGGTGGAACTCAAATTCCATCGAAGAAAGGGTGAGTTTCCTTCTTGGGCAACTCTGGTGCTCAACAACACTTTGTAACTTAGTTGAACGAGTAACAATGGAAATGTAAAATGAACAAATCCCCAAATGCTACTATCTTCCTCCTATTTATAATTTTTGTCTTCTCACTTCACGTGGGTCCCTCCACCAAGTAAATCAAACTCCCCCTTAGGCCATTCGAGATTCTCTTCCAAGGGGTGTGTATTTCATGAGGGAGTGACCTCTATGTTCCATTAAGAAAATAATTCGACCCCCTTGTCCTAAATATTTTCCCAAAATTGCCTTGGTTCCTCAAAATTGACAAAAAATGCAAAATTGTAGTTCTCCTTAGAAAATTATTTTAGGAAGGGATATTACACTATTACTCCACACTCACGGACAATAGGTATTTCCTTAATTCTCTCTATTTTTTTAGGTTGAGATTCTCACAAATATAGCCCTCGCTTCAACGGGCAGAAACACTGAAGTCATGTACAATTCGTTGAACTGTTATCTGTACACAAAGATATATCAAGAAACTTCATGACTGCAAATAGGCTTCTATCAAAAATCAAGGGCATTCATTCTTTATGTTGCATATGTCTGTCCATGGTATGCCTTTGGTATTACTTAAGGCTTATATGCTAGTGCATGTGACATAAGATATGTAAAGAGAAAAATCTTCTCTAAATCATAACATTTTCACAAAGATGCATAGTGTTTGTTTCCCAACAGTATAAACTCAGCAACATAGCCTCCATTTCAACTCCTCCTATGTCAGAAGACACCGTCTTGTATGTGATTTTTTATTTAAGCATCTTCAACTCACCTTCACTTGTACGTTTGGAGTCTCCCATCAAATTGGAAGACTTGATAGAGGCTCAAAACAGGCCTCAAAAGGAGTGCTCCATGTCTTGTTGTTAGGAATGTGCTTCTACAAATATGCTATGAAATACCACCAGTTACAATAAAACTTACCCTAATCATGTGAACAGAAACACCCACTTTAATTTGCAATATATT
Organism: Pinus albicaulis; assembly: GCA_034641835.2. Classification (NCBI taxonomy): domain Eukaryota; kingdom Viridiplantae; phylum Streptophyta; class Pinopsida; order Pinales; family Pinaceae; genus Pinus; species Pinus albicaulis. Next base: position 820,846,373 of record CM076575.1, read on the forward strand.
ATTTCGGCCATCCAAGTTGATGCCTTCTTTGAAGGTTTTCATATGCTAGATTTCCTAAGCATTTTTCTAAGTTGGGTTTGCATTGGACAGTTGCACATAAAATTTTCCTTCAGGACACCCATGTTGTCTTAGAGGAAATCGGTGGGTAACATCTGGCTCAAACTTGGGTACATGTGCTTTTCACAAGAATGCATGAGAATCCCAAAATCTTGTGAACATTTCTGGCACCTCATCATTTTAATCCCTTTGTGCTTCCACCAAATTGCAAAATTTTCACTACTTCATCACAGAAAAATCTTCGTTTATGTTTTATCATGATAAATAATAGAGACACATCAAAGCCCAAATGGTAGATATTGTAACCTTTGGTTTTAAATATGAAACTAGGTATCCATCCATTAAAAACCCCTTTTCTGAACTTAAAACCTTTAGGATATAAACCCAAATGTTCATGGTGCATATTTTCACTCTTGATATGATAACAAACAAATGCCCCAGGATTTTCTTGTGAAACAACTAAGTAACATAGGATCCTTGTATTTTCAAATTTTCTTTCTGTAAAGCATCGCATGCCTCTCTTTTTGTGCCTCTTCCAAATTTCATATAAGCCAAGAGTATCTCCAGATTTTTCACTAGTGGATTCACACACCTATCAATGTCATTGCCAAAATTTTCAAAAATACATCTGAAATTAGATCAATAGAATTAAGTGATTCATGTTTTTGTGGTAACATAAACACTAAATCTAGTTTGTCTTAAAACGAATCCAGTGGTGTGCTCAACTCGCTAATACAATGTGGCTTAATAAATCTACTAATTTTTTAGTAGTATGTTAGTAGCTCCCTTTTTCTATTTGATGACTAGGTTAAACTATGTGGAGTGCATGGTGTATTTGTCACCATATGTGGGAGAGACCAAAGTAGAAGTAGCACTAATTTCAATAGCATCACCAGAAGCGTCACTACAGACAGAAACAAGTATGTTAATCTATCAATGTATTTGCTAGATTATTCATTTCCTACATTTGAGACTCAAAATTAAAGATATCAATCCCTTCATTTGGTATAGAGTAGAGGGTATGGAAAACTAATTTTTTTTAAAATAGAACCAATTAATTCGGTCTCAAGAATTTTTTTACTTACATGGTAGGTATTACCAACACGCTTTGTATCCTTATTATTAGTTTCAGATTTAATTACAAGGTTTAAAGATGGAGCTAATCCCATCATCAAAAGGCTAATCGAATATGACCTTGAGAGAAAATTTCAATGAATCCTTTCTTCTTCGAACATGCATGTTTCCTTTATTCTTCCACCAGTCTTCTAGACGAGTGATATTGCTAGTAAATTATTTATGTCTGCTCAAATCACATATATGCTAGGAAACCAATTTCATATCCTCAATTTTTGTTACATTTTCAAAATTTTCTTCATGAGCATTTGGGGCACAAAGGAGCTGGATTTTTAGGCTATCAACACTCTCTACACATAGTGAATTCTTGAAGCATTCCTAGTCATTTTCACAAGCATTGAAATATGTACCTTGATTTAAGCCATCATCATAATCAGTCTCTACAAAGAAAAAAATTCATGGAAAGCAATTATATCTTCACCATCATCTCTCAAATCAACATTATACTCAGCTTTATTACCAGTGTACTCCTTTATGGATATGGAACTGAAAATATTGATTTACAATCCATATTCTGCACTGCATGGGAAAGTGAAATGAATTATGGCTTGTGCATGGTATTCCCCTAAATCTAAGACATGTTATCATGCAAACTCCTTGCCCTTTTATCCTCATCTTGCAAGGGACCGGCTACACAATCTGTCACATGAAGTCTATCAAGAAATGCCTCATCATAAAATTTTAGAGACAACTCAAGGTCCTTCTTTAAACCTAGTGTTTCTTCTTTACTGAGGATAGGATCAAAACTGTCCTCTGCCCCAAACATGATGATATCTTTTGTACTATCAACATCTTGTGTGGCACTATCATCATTGGTGAGCGATGGTATATATTCCTACCCTGAAGGTTGTTCTTTGCCACAGTATTTCTCCAATTTAATATAAAAATTAGCACTGCTAACACTGGTGGCCATGAGATTCATGGCTAATATTTTCCCTTTTTCATGTTGTGTCAAATTCCCTTTCAGCCATGTGTAGAATCACTACCATATTTTTCCTTGGTAAAAACGGGTTCATAGATTGAATTTGTGATACCATCATCATATTTTACAAAGAAACATAATCCTTCACTTTGGTCCAAAATTCCGTTGCCTTCAATGGGCTCAGATGGACCCTTTTCTATATCATACTTATGGTTGTCCTGGTCAAAATTGCATAAGAAACCCTTATCAGAAAAATTACAGGGCTACTGAGGGTACTCATCATTTTTCCCTTGCTTCTCATGTCAATTACTGCAACTTAAGGTGCTTTGAATAATAATGCTCATGTCATCAACTTCCCCTTTGGTAGCAGTGAGTTCTTATTTGTTTTTTTCGTCGTCATCATCTATAAATATTTAGAAAAGACCCTTCCACTCACTGGGAAATCATACTTTATTTGTTGTGTCAAGGAGTGGCTGCTCCTCTTCTTCATTAGCAGGCTCATCATCAATAGTAAATTATGTGGTATTATCTTCTTTGCAGCCATGAGGGACTTCACATGTGTAACCAATATTCCAATATCTAGTCCAGAAATGCTCCACAGCTTCATCATTTTCTTGGAAATATAGGGGGAAATGGTCTTCCATGTATGTGGTTTCTTCTGGATCACCCCATTCTTCTTTTGGTATGTCAAGTTCAAGTAGAATTTCTTTGGGAGCGAAGCAAATCCGATGGTTGCCTTAATAAGAGCTACAATATCATATCAAATTCCTACAACGCATGTAGGGCATTCTTGATTCTTTTGCAACACCATATATTATTCCATTAGTAAATCCAAATTATCAAGAAGCGGACTCTTTGAAATTTTCATTGAGAAGAGCATCATAGCTTGGATCAAGGTTAAAATCAATAAACTGAAATAAAGAAAAAAAAAAAGATAGATATATATGAAATATATACATATAGGATCTGAAGAAACTAAATCATCTTTGAAATATATAAACATCTTATTCATATACAACTAAGGCCTCAAAATTTGGTTTAGGGTTGTAAAGAACATTTCCACGGGGCTTGGGTTGACCTATAGAACTGAAAGTGAGTGTAGTTCCTTACATGGCTGAGCTGATCCTTTGGCATCTGAAGCAAAAAAAAAAATTTGCGCTGGGGGTTAGCCTTTGGATTTGGCCTTTGAGTGACAACTTTTGCGAGTTGGCTTGTTTTTGGCACAACTGCATAGGTTCCATTGAAGGTATTTCCATCATGCCAATTTGAAATTACCAATACTAAGTCCCATGTTGTAATTTATGATCTGTATGCTACATGACACTGAAAATTTGTTTGATTATGGGTTGTTGATGGATAGAAAAATGTCATTAACTATCGAGCAAGGTGACCTCGAACTCGAAACATAGGACCAGGAAAGTTTATATTATTATAAGGGTTGTTGGGGGAATGAGGAAGGACCATGCTTATGAAAGAGGCAATAGAGCTCACAACACAAGGTAATGGAGGAAAGTAAATGATGCCATTGCAACCCAAATGGAGAAACCCATACATTAATTTGAGATTTTCACTTATATATATTATAAATAGATGGCCACCGACTTGTATGAAAGGGTTTTCATGTGTGGAGAGAAGCATTCCCATTGGTTTATATTTCATAGATCCCACCCCACCCTCATTGGGTCATTTTTTATACTGAAATAAATTTGATGTAATATCCCTTCTCAATCAATTTTTCCCAAGAAGGGAATTACCAATTTTTTGGAATTTTAGAGGCTAATACAATTTTTTTGGACACCGACTTAGGAGAAGTGGGTCGAATTATTTTGTTGGTGGAATGTGGGGGCCACATCCACATGAAATACACACCACATGAAAGGAAAATAGAAGTATTAGATGGAGGGACCCACATGGTGTAGAAATTCCTTGTTCAAACTGATAACTGTAATTTGATAAAACAATAGACTTGAATCTACTCTACCAATTACAGAAGCCAATTTAAACAATCACAAAGAATACAAGAGAAAGAATTCAATCAACACATGACACAATGATTTCCTGGGTAAATCCATAGCTAAAAACACGCTATCTGTATATTTCATTAGTCAAAAAATATGAGAAGATTACAATACTTTTCTCAAGCGTAAGAAACCTATACACTATCTCTATCTGTCTCACTGCTTCCTAGACTGAATTTGGCCAACAGTTAGCCAATTTCCTAGCCTTCCAAGCTCCTACTTCCTTGCGTTGTTCTATGATGAATTAGCCCCTATTTAATAGGAATTTGTTTCCTCCATTGGATTTTGTAGTTACTTTAGGCTCTTCCTCTAACTGCATGCACAATCTGTAGAACTTGGATAATTATACAACTTGTTACCACTCAAACCGGCAGGAGACCTAAAAGGGTTTCCTATGAGGGAAACTGCTAGGTCAAGGACAATGATGGAGACTTAGCCCACTGTCACCACAGCTAAGGCTCCTTGATCTTTACAGACTTTCACCGATGGGAGGAGACTGGGTAGTTTAGGAATTCACTTGTAAAGTATGAATCAATGAATAGGTGTGAAGTGACCCTAGAAACCCTTTCCCTAAGATAGAATGAAGAATGGGACTTGCTTTCCTTTTAAGCAAGGGACTTGATCTTCTAAGGAGAGGGGATGAGGATTAGGGGGTTGAGGTAGAAGAAAAATATTTATATAGGAGATTCTCAATCCCTAAAATCCTTTGGGAACTTGGATTCTTGAGTAGCCCTTAATAAATCAAATTTGATGAAGAATGGGACCACACGAGGCCAAGTGGACCTAGCCCAGGTTTTGGGATGGAATTTAGCAACCAATGATGCTCCTATCTTGGACAAGGTGAGAGGAAATATTCAAACAATAATTTTTACTTCAAAAGTTCAAATTGATCCTGCTAGGTGCTAGCCTTGGTAAACACAGGGGAAAACTTGATCTTGAAGCTAGGGCTTTAGATATCCCTAGATTCCACAGTCGAAATGTCTTCAAAATTTGAGGAGACCTGGGGGACCCATCAGCGCAGGTGACCCTAGGGGATCAAATTTTTCCTATGGCCATATTTCCAGGAAAGTGATTCCCTAAGTGACCTAATGGGTCTGGACTTGGGAAAAATGGATAAAATGTAAAAATAAGGGTTAAAATTATCACCCTGTGAAGGATTTGTGTCTAATTTTACTTGGGGATATGGATTCATGGTTAATTAACAAGATGGGATGTATTTCCATTGTTCAAGCCTCAAGAGGCTTCAAAGTGAACTATGTCCAATGTTCAAGCCTAGAGAAGAAAAGTGACTTTAAAAAATTTATACTTCTTGCAAATGGTGAATAATTATCGAGATAACACGATATTTAGGAATTTTCATTCATATAACATGGCCATACACATATATACACTAAAATAGACACATAATTCCACATTTGACATATGTAGCAATTAGCCCTAATCATAGAGAAGTTCAAATGTATGCAGCAACAAGGAAAATGACATCAAATTTGCACTTACACGTTATAGAATATATCCAACCATCATCATATTTGAAATATAAGAAGCTCCAAGATAGAGAGAAACTAAATACATACATCAAAATTCATCCATCATCCAAAAATCTCCACCAAGGAAAAAATGTGAAATTATCTTAAGAGAGAGAAATCCCCAATCCAAGCAATGATACAAATGAGTCCAACTAACTCCTATTTATACACCAGTTAGGACTTCGAATTACCCTATGGGCTTACATTAGCCCTTAAACATAAAATAATGTCCAAATAACCTAACTTTTGGTGACCATCCCACCAAGCTAGCTCATAAATGAAATAAAAAACTTCTTAGGAGGCCAAATAATAATATGTACATGTTGTGGGGCCCTCCAAAAGGCCTGAGAATGTCCAAAAGTTCCATAATGATGAATAAATTTCTTAAAATGTGATGGACAAGGGGGTGGCCCCTTGTCCTCCAAGTAATGGATATGTGGTGCTCAAAATGGGTGTGGGGGCACACCAATGATCCCATGGGTCTCCATATTAGTCGAGGATGTCTGTAGATCATTTTGTAAGGGCTCGAATGATGGAATGAAAGCTTCTATGTCATTGTACAATTTCTGGGACACATGTCAAGTATGTGGTGCTCCTGTGGGGACCTGTTGGGCATAATGTACCAAGTGCATCAGCCTCATCCTAAAGGTGGATCTTTATTAATCTCTGGAAATCGGTGGGGACCCATATAGTGTTGTATATTTTTGTGGAGGTTCATGGATCTCTGCACACACCCTACATGTGCCAATATAGCCCTCTGGGAGGTTAGGACAGTTGAGATTTTGGGGTAGGATCGGATGTGATCTAGCTCTGAAATTTTTTGGAGGAGCTAGAGTACATGAGATCTCCATGACCCAAAAATCGTTTGGGGAAATTCCATCAGGTTTAAGAGATATTCAAATAATTAATATTTTTAATTAAGGACCCTAAGTCTAACTCAGGAAAATTAAAAGATTAAACTAAATTAAATTAAACATGAGATGAGAATGTTCCAAGTGACGTGGATCAAGAAGCTTCTAATCTTAGTTTTCAATTAGAGATTATATCACAGTCGTTGGTTTCCCAATGAGAAAATTATAAGATAAGGGCTTGGGGTCAGTTGGAGAACACGCACATTGGCGGAGCACTGAAGCTAAGCTAAAATTCTAGGGCGTGGTTTGCTAAGAATTTCAAGAAGAGTTTGCATTGCAACGAGGGGCAGTATTGGCAAGAGGATGATCTGATCCCAAGACAATAGTACAACAACAGTAGAGAGACAGCATATCCAGCGGCGCAAAGGCAGTCAAGTGCTACGCAGTCCAACCAAAGCCGAGTCAGTGGAAGCGCAGAGGCAACAGGAGCCACATAGGGTTGATGCAGACCCAGTCAGGGCAGGGTAGTGGCAGTGTAAGACATTCATGGGTGACACAGGCCCTTATAGAGCAACACAGAGGCTGACACATGTCAGTAAGGCTGATGCAGAGGGCTGAGGAGCAACGCTGAGGTTTTTGGTGGGCCAGAAAGGGCTCAAGTTCTGTAAATCCCGTTTGTGGGTGTGAATCAGCCATATTTTCTATCTCCAAGAGAAAGAGGTATAGTTGTTGTGATTTTCTCTGTAGGGCCAACCATTTCTGGTGCCCAGAAATTGTTGTATTCAGAATATGCTTAATAATAAAACCCTCTAGAAATAGCTCCACCGATTTTTCTGGGGACATTTGTCCGAAAAATTTGTGTCACTTTGTCATATGAGTGTGTTATTCAATAAATGGTCTGTATGTGTAGGCTGTTATTTGTGTTTAATTCATTTTTTTTATAAATATTTAGATTAATAACTTGTATAATTAATCAAGTAGGAGAAGTAAATCAATGGCTAGAAGTAGGGTTTCTTAGATTGAGAAATTTTCACATGGTATCAGAGCATTGCATATCAAGTTGAATCTCCAGCAAATCGACTAAAGAGAATTTGGTTACAAGTAGCAGCTAAAGCAGCAGAGAATCTGGAGAGGGAAGCACAGCACCAGGAGGATGCAGTCCCAACAAAGGCCACGTAGGGGCTGATGCAGTCCCAACTGGGTAACGTAGAGGTAGCACAGAGCCTTCCAAAGGGATGCAGGAGCAGCCTGCGCTGCGCTGAGCTAGTCTTCTTACGCAAAGGCCAGCCAGAGGGACGCAACCCAATTTTGAGTTGTTGTGCAAATTTTCTGGAGTCTAGAAGCAAAGCTTTAGATATTTAGCAGTTGCTGGTGTGGTGGAGATTCTGTCAATTCAGAATCGTGGCTAGAAAAGTTGACAAAGAGCGGGAGGAGAACAGCCGCTCAACATATTTTTTCCAAAGAAATCTGAGGATCAATCAGAGGGTGATTGAAGAGGGTTAAATCATAATATTTGGCAGATTTATAAGGGAGGAAATTAGTTGTCAGAGGGAGCAGAGGGTACTTTTCTCGCGAAGGACCCTAGATCCGAGTTTCTATTGAGGGTAGCAACAGAAGTAGGGAGAGGAGTATTTGTTCCAACAAACTATTTCTAAGAAGATGGCACCTTATGGACTGTGTGATCAGGAGAGGTTGGACGACCTATCCAACTTTGCTATCTGGAAGGCAAAAATCCTGACGGTCCTGGATGCATACAAACTACGAGAGCATGCAAAGAGCATCTTGGATACACCAACCAATGTTTCTCTTCTCGCGAAGCATAATGAAGCATAGGCGCATGCCAAGCGCTTCATCATGGATGGGATCAATGATCATGTGGTCCCACACATGGCCGAGAAGAAGGCAGCTAATGGTATGTGGAAAGAATTAACAAAAATATATCAAATTCATCCAGAAGAAGATGCTTCTGGAGAACCAGATGAGATTGTTTATGATCACTAAGGGAGAAGAAATTGATCCTTTCCTCTTTAGGTTGTAGGTGATCTGTGATCAGCTGATTCCCATGGGGGTCAAGGTGGAGGTTGATGTCATGGTGAGAACTACTATAAATGCATTCACAGATGATTGGGAAACATTTTTCCAAAGAATCTTGGGTAGATAGGACCTTCCATACTGGGACAACATGTGGGCAATCCCCCAACAAGAAGAAATCCGTTGAATGACCAAGAGATAAACCAACGCCGGATGAAGAAAAGTGAAGAAGGAATTAGAGGAAGATGTGGCCCTAGCATCTAAAAAGCAGCAAGGGAAAAAGAAGCATGATCTATCAAATATCAAATGTTTCCTGTGTGGTGAACTTGGACACTTCACCACCAATTGTCCTCTAAGAAAGAAGGACAAGGAAGCTTCTAGTTCCAAGGCTACGACAGCTCAAGAAGACGATGGCTCTGACGATGATGTGGCCATGAATACTCATGTACCTTGAGAGAAGAGGTGGGGCAATATTTATCTGTAGAGCAGCTACAGAGTGGAGGCAGGATCCTTGAGTAGCCCAACTCTTAGATCACATACGTGCTATGGGAGCCTTAAGACAGTACCGGGGATGACTAGAGCAGTGGATCCAAAGGATCATAGTGAAGCATATGGAAGATATGGGATGTTTTAGAGAAAGAAGTGCAGTGCAGAGGCAGCAACAACGTAGAAGCAACATTGTAGAGGGGTTGATGGGACCTCAGCAACGTAGAAAATGAAGTGCTTACGTAGTGCAGTGTTGTAGCAGCACAATGGCTTCAAGAGGACAGTGCAGAGCAGCAACCTAGGGAGATTTAGTGATGCTATACAACCCAATTGACTTGTCTATCATTGGGCAGGGGTGTAATGTTCCTACTTAGCTTTAGCTAAGAGGAGACATTAAATTTTGATTTAATTTATGTATTACGAATAAATGAATAAAGGAGGACATGTAAAACTCCTAATAAATCAATGCCCATGTGAACAAAGACAAATCTAGGCTATGTAAATAATCACTTGTAGGTGTGAAAGAGGTTTGAGCCAAAGATTGGGTCCACCATGACCAAATCAACTGCGCTGTCTAGGTTCAATGCATCTCCAAGAGGGACTGCGCAGTTCTAGAAGGGAGCCTCTAATGTGAAGAGGGGTAACTCATCAAAGTGGTTTAGGGTTTTCAAGGGCTTTCTCATGTTAGAAAAGAATGAGGAGAGCAACATGAAGGGGTTGTTGATGAATTATATTTCTGAATTATTTGTATGCTTAGACAAATACCATTCTCTGTTGTTTAGTGGAGGATTGTGATTAGAATTCTTGTTTAGGGATTTCATCTCTTCCCTTGAGGATCATTGGAGGAGTTCTTTGCTAAAGAAGGCCACTATTTGGTTTGATACCAAGCTCTATTATTCATGAGCAGTGCTGGCCCATTGAGGGTTTTGCAGCTGTTGTCATTTGCAGCAAGTGGTGTTCTATATCTGCTTAGATCTAGCTTGTATTGAGGGCCTCTACTCTTGGAGTGTGTTCTTTAACCTCCAAGGAGAGTGTTTCTCCACCTTTTGTTTCAAATTTGAATTTCCTTGTATTTTATTCAGTAGATATAAGCCATAGCGTAGTTTCTAGCTCCATACTGCGTTATTTGAAGAGGGTTCTTGTTCAATAGTTTGATATCAGATTGGAGGAAGACATCTTTGTGTTGGGCTTGCCTTTCCCTTGGTGATCCATGGATTAGATTGTTGATCCATGTCTCCATAGATCTTATCATTTCATTAATAAATTTTATCTTCAAAAAATTATGGGTTTTCTGCAGCATTATAATTTGTAATTCAAATCTACAGCTATTCATGCAATATTTTGATGTAATTCCAAAGGGATATTGTTCTTAAAGTCTTGTAGCTTCCAGATTTTTATCAGATCTGATGTTTTACCTATGTATTTGGAATATATGTGAAGTATAATGTACAACAGCTGAATCATCTGACAAATAACGTTGTACCTTCTTGTTGCAGTTCAATACATTGTTGCAGTCCCTTTTTCTAAGGGATTTCTTCATGAAATTCACTGTCTTTTACATGTAAATTGTATGGGCCATGCCTTTGATCTGATTCATCAATGTTCAAACCCTGAATAGCTAAACTCTTCAGCCAAGTACGCTCTCAAGCTTCAGCAAAATTCTGCAGTAAGAAAATCATGGGGAATCAGGGTTTTTAAGCCTAGTTTGAGAAGGAGGGATTGTTTATCTGAGCTAGGATTATTTGTTTGAGCCATCATGACCTAAGCTAACCTGCAAGTTGATGGTCAAAAGAGCACCTTGCAGTATTATTTTTTTGAGCCATCATGAGGAAAGGGATGGTTATACAGGTTAGCTTAGGTCATGATGGAGAGAATCTTATATACATGCAAGTTGCTTCCAAGGCTCCCAAAGAGCACCTCACTGATGAGGAGAAACAAGCTTGCACGGCAATGTGCCACTATGGTTTGGCACCTTTAATGAGAAACATGCAACAGGAGGTGTGGAGGTGCAAGGTGTTGGGAGGTATCATGCGGAATGTGCCACCTCCTCATAATGTTTGCTTCTCTATACACTTGGATTCTTTTGGATCCAATGGATTGACTGGTGAGAGGTCTTCCAAAAAATATCTCCAAAGGTTTACATCTCAACTTCCCATGAGGTGTAAAGGGGAAATCTTGCTTGGGGAATTTGGTAGTCCTCATTGGGAAGATACCAATCGAAAGAATGGTTTGGGGCAGCTTTACTTGGATGAAGAAGGATGATTAGAAAGCAAGAGGCTTGTGAGCCACTTGCAAATCTATGATACAGGCCAGCAAGAAGCATGGCCGCGCTGGTTGATTTTGGGTGAGTATGGTCACTACCCAAAAATTTCTACTTCCTTATCTCATGCCTTAAGCTTCGATGATGGGATGCATAAGAAGAAGGCATGGGTGTTGTATAGCCATTAAGAAGAGAGGTTGGACATTACATGTTGAATCCTATGTCCATATATTTTCTTTTGTTTGAAGTATGTCTCATATGCTCACATGTATTTATGTTTGAGATGTATTTCATGAATGAACATTGTCTTGGGAGGAAGGATGACTTCCCCATGGTATATGAGGGAGCTGATTTACACTATGTTGATGAAGCATCTCACATGTATATCATTATTTTATTGCTCCATGATCTACATTTTGATAATGCAAGGATGCAGAAAGGGTCCTTGTTGCTATGGCTATTGCTGAGAGAGCATGGGCTGAAATTTCTCCATACTCATCATGATGTTCTAGAAGGAAATTATGGCACCATGTACACTTATTTTGATCATGTACAATTGATGTATATTGCTATTTACTGCCACATAGTAAAATGGCACTTATGCACAGCTATCACATTGCTGAAGGGCAACTTTCCACATGACACCTTTGGCATAGAGGAGGTCAAAAAGAAGGAGTTATATTTCAGCCAACCCTTTTCTATGAGGCTTAACAAGATCAACTTGAGGAACTATCGTGGTGGGGGCCTTGAAGAATAGCTACATCATCATTTCCAAAGATGCATGAAACATACAAAAATGGAGCAGCCACATGACTCTTTGAAATATTTGGATCAGCTCATTCTTTCTTCTCTGGGAGGATAAAGTAGATCCATGCACCACTCCTTTAATTGGGAGAAGCTACATCAGCACTTGCAAGAGTGCATCGGTTATGAGGAGTTGGAGCAACCAAGGGACTCTATGCAAGAGTCATTCCAACCACCTCTTCCTACTCTTGAAGGAGGAGAAATACCCATGCACAACCCCATGAGTATGAAATTTTTGAATGGTAAGAAATATGATCTTATGGAGCATGTTTATTTTTCTGATTTGGCACATTCTCTTACCATATGTATGTAGGCCATGGCTCCTACAAGGAGTAATATTACATTCAGATTTCATGGCAAAGATGAGGCCAATAAAAATTCCAAAGCTGGCCACTCCCTTGAGGTGCAAAGGGAGATTATTCATCATGATGGGTGATTCCCAAAGGCACCTAATGAGGGTTTCACTTTCAGCCATGTTAAAGTGACCCATGCAGAAAATATGTGGTGGGCGTACCACCTATCACATTCAAATCTACTCAAAACAAGGAGTGTATTGTGCTGGTACCTTATGTGGGATTGTGACCCACCTCCTCATGTGCAAATTTCAGTTTGCCTTTATGTGATTTTGCTACCATACATAGATGACATATTGGTTTTAATTATGGGTATGTATGGGCAAAGATTAAGTAGTGTACGTGTACCACATGGGATGGAACTTTATCCTGTACTACATGACGCTTGTTTCAGATGTGACATTGCTTCACCCATGTTCATTTCTGTTGAGTTTTACACTCCTGAAGGGGCAGACTATGCACCTATTTTGTTAGCATTGGAGGAACATTTCCTGATGTATTGGCTTGCTGAGCACTTGATCCATGATGAGAGCTTGATTCTTGATGGTGCCATCAATGGAGAAGGAGAAGATCTACAACTCTCACCCTATCAGTTGCTTGAGGACAAGCAACATTTTGGAGGGGAGGACTGTAATGTTCCTACATAGCCTTAGCTAAGAGGAGACATTAAATTTTGATTTAATTTATGTTTTATGAATAAATTAATAAAGGAGGACATGTAAAACTCCTAATAAATCAATTCCCATGTGAAAAAAGACAAATCTGGGCTATGTAAATAATCACTTGCAGGTGTGAAAGAGGTTTGAGCCAAAGATTGGGTCCACCTTGACCAAATCAACTGCGTTGTCTAGGTTTAATGCATCTCCAAGAGGGACTGCACAGTTCTAGAAGGGAGCCTCTAATGTGAAGAGGGGTAACTCATAAAAGTGGTTTAGGGTTTGCAAGGGCTTTCTCATGTTATAAAAGAAGGAGGAGAGCAACATGAAGGGGTTGTTGATGAATTATATTTCTGAAGTATTTGCCTACTTAGACAAATACCATTCTCTGCTATTTAGTGGAGGATTGTGATTGGAATTCCTGTTTAGGGATTTCATCTCTTCCCTTGAGGATAATTGGAGGAGTTATTTGCTGAAGAAGGCCACTATCTGGTTTGAGACCAAGCTCTATTATTCATGAGCAGCGCTGGCCCATTGAGGGTTTTGCAGCTGTTGTCATTTGCAGCAAGTGGTGTTCTAGATCTACTTAGATCTAGCTTGTATTGAGGGCCTCTGCTCTTGGAGTGTGTTCTTTAACCTCCAAGGAGAGTGTTTCTCCACCTTTTGTTTCAGATCTACATTTCCTTGTATTTTATTCAGTGGATCTAAGCCAGAACGCAGTTTCCAACTCCATACTGCGTTATTTTGAAGAGGGTTCCTGTTCAATAGTTTGATATCAGATTGGAGGAAGATCTCTTGGTGTTGGGCTTGCCTTTCCCTTGGTGATCCATGGATTAGATTTCTGATCCATGTCTCCATAGATCTGATCATTTCATTAATAAATTTTATCTTCAAAAAATTCTGGGTTTTCTGCAGCACTATAATTTGTAATTAAGATCTACAGCTATTCATGCAATATTTTGATGTAATTCCAAAGGGATATTGTTCTTAAAGTCTTGTAACTTCCAGATCTGTATCAAATCTGATGTTTTACCTATGTATTTGGAATAGATATGAAGTATAATTTATAGCAGCTGAATCATCTGACAAATAACATTATACCTTCTTGTTGCAGTTCAATACATTGTTGCAGTCCCTTTTTCTAAGGGATTTCTTCATTAAATTCACTGTCTTTTACATGTAAATTGTATGGGCCATGCCTCTGATCTAATTCATCAATTTTTAGACCCTGAATAGCTAAACTCTTCAGCCAATTATGCTCTCAAGCTTCAGCAAAATTCTGTAGTAAGAAAGTCATGGGGAATCAGGGTTTTTAAGCCTAGTTTGAGAAGGAGGGATTGTTTCTCTAAGCTAGGATTATTTTTTTGAGCCCAAATTCAGAGAATAGGTCCATCATGACCTAAGATAACCTTTACAACCATTCCTTTCCTCTGTTTCTATTCATATCTATGAATTTATGGGTTTTTGGGTCAAAATCACTACTTTTCCCCCATTCTTTGTGAAGATAATTAACCCTATTTATTTTTGTTGCATATATAGTTTCTTATGAATTTTTTTCAAACCCATATCATAGATTTTAGTTTGCTACTACTCCAATACATTGTTTAAGTTACCGCGGCCCCTTCCGTTGGATGATTTTTTACTAGTCTTGACTGTGGGAGACCTGCATAAGGCCTTAGAACTTATTTTTTTCTGCTAAAATTCATTTTATAAGTCCCTCATAGCCCAAAAAATGGTAACCCAGCTCGGAAATTCCATATTTTTGCAGATTTTAGCTTATACAGCGTCCCTCTTGAGCCCATTGTTGCATTTCCTAAGTTGGAGCTTTTCGCCACTCCTTATCTACTTGGTTTTTGCTCCTCTTTTGTTCCTCATCTTATATCTTCTGATCTAAGGACCCCAAGGGCATAAAACTCCTAAGGAGTGTGTTAACATCCCTTTTGATGTGTTTCCCCTGTACGCTATAGACAGAGTCTAGATCGGGCCAGGTAGCCACTAGATCTCACCCTCTCTTTAGAGGTGAAATATGCGGTAAAAGCCCCTCTATTCCATCTCTGGTTTAGAATTTGCGGGTGTGTTTTCCATACTGATGTGAATCCATAGAGGAATATCTTAAGATATTCCCTATTGAGCCTAATTTTCCCCATTTGGATCATTACAAGGGGTCCTTCAGTTGCTTACTCTCAGCAACTAAGTTGCAGTGTAGCAGTTGGCAGCAAAATGTAGCAATTTGAGAGGGAGTTGTAGTAGGGATGTAGAAGTGACTTTGACAAAGTCATGGGAAGCAATACAAAGAGTAGTAGTAGCACAATGATGAAGGGTAGCAGGCCAAGCATCAACACAGAGACCGATGCCAGAGATAATAGTAGTACTTTGGGGTTGATTATATTTCTAAAGAACATTCCTCGCTAAGAGGGAGTGTTGTGATTTTAGGGGTAGCATCGGATGTGCTCTAGCTCCGAAATTTTGTGGAAGAGCTAGAGTACATGAGATCTCTAAGACCCAGAAAGAATTTTGGGAAATTCCATTAGGTTTAAGAGATAGTCAAATAATTAATATTCTTAATTAAGGACCCTAAACTTAGAAAAATTAAAAGATTAAAGTGAATTAAATTAAATATATGATGAGAATGTTCCAAGTGACCTTGACCAAGAAACTTATAATCTTAACCATCAATTAGAGATTATATCACGACCATTTGTTTCCCACAAGAAAAGTATAAGAGAAGGGTTTGGGGTCAGTTGTAGAACACACACATTGGCGGAGCATTGCGTTATCGCCTTGCCACCTACACCTACCTACAAGTTAGTGAGAAACGCCTTTAACCCCATAAGGTGTGGTTGGTGGAAAGGAACTCAGAGAAGGGGTTTTCACACTAATCCAATTCTCTCTGTTTAAGCTATCTCCTAGGTTAGCTATGGGGGATGGTCCCTAAATGGAAAACCAAGTTAAAAGATGTGAGTTTCTAGGAGAGTTGTTAGAGTTAAATAGATTATTTCTTAAGATTTGTAAGCAAAAAGTGTTATGAGAAATAACCATCAATACTTAACTTAAATAAGCATAAATCATATGAAAAACAAGTGCATTTCAAAGTATTGCTCTTTAAAATGAAAATGTATTTTCTTAAATGAAGTAAAATGCTTTCAAATGGAAAGAAAAATTAATCCTGAAAAGTGAAACTAAAAAAATGTTAGCACAAGATATTGTAAATGCTTTCAAGATAAATAGATTTATGAATCAAAACATGAGAAGCTATCTTGCTCAAAAGGAAAAAATTAGTGTTCTACTTGGAGAATTTAAATGAGATGATAGAAAAAGTCAAATGTTCAAATGGAAAGAAAAAGTAATCCTGAAAAGTGAAACTAAAAAAATGTTAGCACAAGATATTGTAAATGCTTTCAATATAAATAGATTTATGACTCAAAACATGAGAAGCTATCTTGCTCAAAAGGAAACAATTAGTGTTCTACTTGGAGAATTTAAATGAGATGATAGAAAAACTCAAATGTTAGACCAATATAACAACATGCAATTAAATTTGCAATACCAAATAAGGGTACTTATCAATGAAAAAATATATATCAATCATCCATAAGCACAATCACCATTAAAATGACAACATGCAATGAAGTTGCAAAAGTAAGCAAATTTCCAAGTACCATAAAATTAAAATTGTTGCAAAATTTAAGAAATTAAAATGTTTGCATACAAAGTGCTTCTTGACATCAGATTTGCATGTGAAGCTTTAAACCATCAAGATAGAAATTTTTTTGAGAAAATTGCAAATAAATGTGATGAGATAGTGCTATTGGTTTATTTTATTAGTTAGCTCTAAATAATATCACAATTGAACTCTAATCCTCAAACCTCACCCTCGCCCAAAGGTTTGGATCTCATAATGAGGAGTCCATAGAGGTAGAGGGTCCCTAAAATATCTATTCAACTAACATAAGTTTGAGGTAAATTTTAGTGATGTTTGGGGCATGTAAGATCTAAAAGTAAATTAACAAGAAAATAAAAATTCAACTTCAACTTAAAATAAATTTGTTTGTCATGAAATAAAATGTAGCTTTACTTAATGCATAAAACTTAAGATTGTAGAGTGTGCTCAATGGTAAAGCATAAGAAAATTTGAAGAGTGATTTCAAGCTAAATAAACTCAAATAAATATGCTCAAGAATATAAAAAATCTGAATTTTCTATGAAAGTAAATTCTCTTAAAATTTATAGCAAATCAAAGTGAATAACTAGTGAAATGAATGAAATGCATGGTTGGGTTAATTGACCAATTAGATGAGATGCATGCAATTAAAAGAGATCAACGAATCACACCACAAGTACTCTCCAAAAAATGGAGAGATTAAGATGCCAATGGGTAAAACCCACGCTCCCAAAATCATAAATTGTATTGGTTGTTAGAGGTAAGAGACTATGAAGCCTCCTACAAGCTCAAGGAAAACCTTTACAGATGAAACTTGAGGTCTTAGACTTATCTTTGATAAGAAATTTCGACAATATAAAGACTCAATAGAAATTAGATTTTTACCAGAGAAGAAGAGAGGCTAAAACTCCTCAATGCTCACAGCCAAGAGAGAGAGAATAATCCAGAAAAGGAAATCGGCCTTCCTCAAGGAAGCTCCTTAACTGATCACGACCAAAGGAAAAAAAAAGAGTCCTCTTCGTTTGATATTAGAGCTCAAAGGTCCTGCAACAATTTTTTAGTAGTTTCTTGAAGGTGAATCCCACAAGAAAACAAGTTAGAAAAATAATGCTACAAAAAAAACAACCAAGTGTTAGACAAAGGAAATCACAAAATATTGTACAATAATCTACAAAGGGCTATGCCAAAGAGGATGAGTAAAATATCCTCTTTGTCTAGCCATACTTAAACTCTTTAAATAACAAAATATGATCCAATAAAACACAATAAAAAGTAAAATGTTTTTAAATGATTGCATGCATACAAACTATGTCCAAACGAATCCTTGCAAAAGACTTTTTCGTAAGATAAACTATGAAAATCCAAATAACAAATGAGAGTTCCTTTGAAGGTGCTTCAAGAGTGGGTTGGTCTCCCAAAGACTTCCCCTCACGCTTGATCCAAAAATAATTCTTCTACAATACTGAAGTCACACATTAGTCCATGTATATTTAGATAAGCAAACAATGAATTGAAACTTCTAGAAATTTATTTGAAAATAAACTAGAACTTTCAACCTCTAGAGCCTACTTTCAAATCAAATTCTAATACAAGATACTTGTGCTCTAGCAAGTTCACAAGAATACATGGAAAATTAAATAACTCAAAGCGTAGAAAAAATTATACCAATAGCTCATAATGCACCATGCTCCAAAGGAATAACACCGATGAATGGACCCCCAAAGTCTTTTTATTGATATTATTGAAAAGTGTACAAAATAGCAGCGCTTCCGCAAGAACAATAACTAGTAAACAATATACAATATGAGAGCCCATGGATCCATTATATAGAAATTTGTGAGCAAATCCCAATGAAGTACCAAATTCCAAGTGGTGAGAGGGAGGAGATCACAAGGCAATTTCGAATTTGATATGTGGAACTCCATTACCAAGTGTAAAAAACATATTCTAGCAAGTGGACATCATTTTCTTCTTCTCTTATGTGCCAAATTTGAATTTTATGATGGAATGACAAGTGTATATGGGTGGTAACCTATGTGGGAACAATTTCCCACAAAAATCTCCACCAAATATTCTCCCAAATCCTCCCAAATATGCACTAACTTCACAAATTCGAATTTGCAAGTAAAAAGCTCTCATTTAATGCCAGAAATTCAATTTTATTTGAGCACATGTCCTTTCCTTGATTTTAGGAGTCCACATAACCTTGAGACTTCACTTTAACTCCTCCATAATTTTCCACCTCATTTCCACCTCATTTAGCATGTATGGATATTTATTTTTCTCCATTTACTTAATTTTTGGCCTAATTAATTGTCAAATTTCTCACTAAACTTTTTAAAAGTGGGTTTTTAGGGTTCAAAACACATTTTTAACCCCTCAAAGTGTGTCATAGTAGAAAATTGAGGGTGAGAGGTGTAATTTGGATTACTCATAGCCCATACAAATTCTCTAGAAAACACTTATTACAATTCAATTACAATTTTTTATTGCAATTTTCGACTTGTGGGAAATCTAAGAAATTAAAAAATCACTACCTAGACCTAACCAAATTCCATGATTTTTGTGTGATCTATTATGGTAATACACATTGACTATAGATACTAGGACTCACTCAAGGCCTCACCATCAAGTCGTACTTCGGCTTTGGGGTAAAATTGGAGGAAAAAACTTAATTAATTATTATGTCTTGATAGGGAGATGATAATTAACCGAGTGAAAAAAACCTCCCAGAGTAATACTCACGTGTTGGCAAGGTCCCAAGCTACCTAGACATGTACAAACTCAATACTGACTCAAATTCATCATTACTAGCATCTCTTATTACAATTCCTCGTAGGGCGTGGAATCTGGGTACAAGAGAAAATGATAAGAAGTAGAAGTAGAATTTAAAAACTTTGTTGAACTGATGACATCTAATGATATATGATGGTAAAAGTGTCTTTTTGTTCATCCTTGGGCATGGAGTATTCATATAGTCATCAAGTGCCACTCCAGTGGTCAACACACTAAAGCTAATCTGAAATTATAGGGCATGGTTTGGGCGGAAACGTGAAGCTGGGTTACAATTTTGTGAGAATCGAGGGCCGAAAACGTTTTTTGGCAATAGTTCGACCGAACATTTTATAAATTTCAGCCGAACTATTTAATAGTTCGGCCAAACTTTCTTAAAAAATTCGGCCGAACTCGTGATTCCGTTTAGATTTACGACACACTGACAGCGCGAGCAAACAGAATTTTTTCCGAAGATGGGAAAACCGACAACAAAAGTTCGGTCGAACTTTCAACAAAAGTTCAGCCGAACTAGTTTCTATAAATAAATCGCCCGCGAAGTTGATTTGTTTACCGGTCTCATTATTCACGCGTATTTTTTTCACTGTTGTTGCTAGTCTTTTCGCGCGTTTTCACTCCTCCCGCCCACGTTGTTGGTCTATTGGAGGTCTGTTTATCCGCATTGTTGCTCCTCTCGTCCATGCTGTTGCTCCTTTCGTCGGCGTTGTTCGTCTACTGCAAGGTATGTTCTCTTTGTAATAGACATTTCTGTAATAGAATGAGTGTAATAGAAATTTCTCTTAAGATATTTCTCTCTGTCTGGACACACCATCATTAGGTGTCTATTGAATTTTATGGCATTTTTTATGAATTTTATGGCTCCACTCTAGCTCTAGTCCTAGCACAGTTGACTTCCACCAGGGTTAGAAGCTCCACACAAATTCTACCATGCTAGTTGTTACGAATTGTTCAAATGAAAGTTGTGTGATCTGTTTCACACACTCCAATATTACTCCACACACATACTTTTAAAATTTTTTCCAGTCTACTGCACGTCACGTGTAATTCGAACAATACTCCAACAATGTTGTCCAACTCCTGGGGCTCCATAATGCACCAAAAGCTCCGCGTGATTGACATTCCAAGACTATAATAAAAAAATTCCGTGTTTGTTTCACGTCAAGTTCACCACATATACACATAATATGTGTAGTTATTATTCATAAAATAGTTTTAACAAACTCCTTTGATAGACATCCATCTTATTCACAATGGATGGGTAATGAATTCAAGCCTTGAATCTCCTCCTAAGCTGGCATCGTATCACGAGGTTTTCCTTTTGGCTTTCGATCTCACAAATGATCTTCACACCTTCTGACAATTAAAATAACACTTGCAAGTCCAATGTAGATTTTAAACACAGTTCAATGCCTTAATCTCTCTTCTTCAGGTTGTTTGTTGTGTCAGCTCACTTCCCACACAATTATTCAATTCTCCACATCAATCATGTGATAAGCTCGTTGGCAATGGAAATAAGCATGAAGTATAATTTGCACTCGTGGGCTGTAGATATTCTAGATTTTTCTTGTGCAATTTTGGCATGAAAATTCACAACTGGTGCACCTCTCCCAAGAAAGGTCTCTTCTTAACAATAATAGCATCTTTTTAACAACACTCTGCTGAGCAACAAAACAATTTCTATTAAGATAGTCCTCTCTGTCTGGACACACCATCATTAGGTGTCTGTTGAATTTTACCAGCTCTGTAATGCTGGTCTATCTTAACATAGGATGAGTGTTTTTAATTTGTCTAGTTTAATTTGACCAATGCTAATATCTATCATTTTTGTAAAGAAAGAAAGTTGTCCAAAATTATATCAGACTTTTTGGAGGGTGTTTTTAAGTTTTCATATCATTTGTTTCTTTCCTAGAATATTTGTATATGATTTCAATTACATTGCAAATGTTATAGAATTAAGTCTATCCAAGGGTTTTCATATAAACCCACCAAATTTGATTTGTTGTACTTACACATTATTATATAAAATCAACCTTCTTTCGCTTCATATTTTTTGCATGTTCTTCTCTGATTATACATATTTTTAATAAAAAAATGTTCTCTTATTTCCTTTAAATTAAAATGCAGCTTAAATCTATAGTGTTTTAAGGATGTAGGACTTTGAATCGCTGACTATTTTTTTTCTAATTAATTCTAATTTTTATTTTAATTACTCTTGGTATTACATACAATGTTAATTCATACAACATTTTGTAACTTTTACTGTACATATTTATTTATGTTCTCTTACTACAAATAACACTTTTCATATTGTAAATAAAGTGTAAACCAGCTTTTCATATTAAGCGATGCTGGTCAATGTTGTTGGTTTCTTGATATGGTCTGCTAGTCAATGTTTTTCGGCTTATCACACTGCTCTCATATTAAGCGATGCTGGTCAATGTTTTTTGGGCTCTTGATATTAAGTTCAAAATTCTCCTTATAATTTCTATATTATATATATTCTAATATATATATATATATATATATATATATATATATATATATATATATCTGTGTGTGTGTGTGTGTGTGTGTGTGTGTGTGTGTGTGTGTGTGTGTGACTTCTAAAGGAAAAAAATTATTTAAATAATTGTTAAATTTTAAAAATATTTAAAAAAAAAAAAACAAACCTTTTTCCTTTTAGTTTGAGTTGTAGCTTATTATTTTACAATCGTAATGTAGCATATAAAAAATTGAAATGAAAATTTCATTGTAATATTCTTGTAATACATTTCTTCAAAGAATGAATGCTTAAAAAAATAACGATGGAGGAGAGAAGCATAATGCTATAGAGCATTATTTTCTAATCACGAGGGAGTTACAATTATGCCTGTTATATTAGGCTCTCTCTCTTCATTGAGCTATGTGTATGGTATGGTTTCATTTAGACCATTTTCAACCACAATAGTGTTCTCTTTGTCACTACTGCAGAAATAAAAAGCACATGTTAGACATTATCATATTCACATAGGCAAAAAAAGGTTTTCCTTAATTTTACATATTAAAATGTCTTTGAAAAGTTATTTCTATTTAAAATAAAAAGGTGAAAGATTAGTTTCAACAATTACTAGAACGAATAGATGGTAAGGCCCACAACAACAACTGCAAAAGCAATGTAATATAACCAATCAACCTACATCAACAAAACATATGGTCTTGAATGAGCTTTTGGACTCTTTAGATATAAATGTACACCGTGGCAATGTATCTTATATAAAACTTTAATCCATGTGCTTAACCTTAACATTGACACAAATGGAATACAATTTTACTCACTGATTTATGATAGAAAAATATGCGGATGAGTATTGCCCACATATCCGAAGTCAAAAGGGATAGATTAAAAAGGGTTGCTCCAGTCATCTATAAAAGATAAATTAAAAAAGCATGACATATTAGTAATGCAAATTAGATATGTGTACCAATTATGTTCATATAACACAACAAATAGATGATTCAATACAAATGTCACATAGAAGTCATATTTATCTCATGGGCCTTCAACTTAAATTATATATCTAGCATTACATTAAGCTATAGGAGATAAATCAAAGAAGCATCAGATAATAATAATGTAAATTAAACATGTGTAATAATTATGTCCATGATAGTTCAATAAATAGATAATAATTCAAATGCCATATCTAAGCTATATTTCATCTAAGTAGCTTTCAATTTAAACTTATATCTAATGTTAAATTATATAAAATAATAACAGTAATCCAAACTTCAAAATAATATTTAGAGTTAGTATAAAATGTGACATATAATTTTCCTGCGTGGAAAAACATAGTTACTGAGAGTTTAAAACTCATTCATTTGAATACAAAGTGGCTATATGAATGAGCAAGTAGATTTTTTCTAGGAATGAGGAAGTGAAGGTTGATAGAGAGCCACACAAAATTGCAAATTCATACCTTAACAAAATTGTTCTCCTTTTAAAGAAAACGTGTCATATAATCAACTTTCATCGAAATATATGATAAACTCAACACAATTTTATGAAAAATAGTATACCATTTTTTACATTTCACATAATACAAATAGATAAATATTACTTAAGTATTGTTATAAAGATTTAACTACCCATAGAGAGATGGCCAAGTGATTGAGACAGGGCGTCATCACAATAAAAAACCAAGTACAAATTGTAGTAATCCTAGAATCATGCTTTACATAAGGTAAAATTGGGGAACTCATGACTTGTACTATAGATAAAAAAACATTTACCCTTACCAAAAAATATATGATAAAAATTGACAAACTACATAAGCTTAAGCTTAAGGGGATATAATCCTTCTTGCCTTCCATATAGATAATGAAAATGATTGCTCCAAGTCTCATGTTGCTTCTCATGTTACTTTATAAACCTTGATTGGAAAGAAAAATAGGAGGGCAGAAATGTAAGAAATATAAAACATAATGAAACACAATGTAAGAAATAGAGAACATAATGAAACACACACATACATATCTAGACAATCAACATAATTATTTTCCTAGGAAATCCTTATGGGAGACAAGCAACCCTAAAAAGTAATGATGCTCTACTCCTTTTTCCCTAGGAAATTCTTATGGGAGAAAAACAACACTAAAATGTAAACATGCTCTACTCTCTCTTTTCTGGTATGGAAAATATTTAAGTACAAAGAAAAAGGTAATATCTCTAGAGTTAGCTAAGACTTTTGGCATGTAAGGTTTCTATAAAAACATAACTTCATACATTTTTCTCTCTAACTTCACACTCCTAGTTGTATTTTCAACTATGGAACAAAATACAATAACACAAAATGGAACTCTTATTCCTCCTAGTGGCCAAGTATTTAACATAGCATGATAGCCAACTAGGTGTAAGATTTAACTCCGTCAACCATTAACGAGGTTTGTGATTTTAGACCTTTTAGATTCTTGTTAAAATTCCACATGTAGCTAGCTTGCTATGCATGAGTAATGGGGCTAAAATGACATTCTCTCGTACCATGGTGGTCAACATGATAGGTCAACTTACTAAAGGCATAAATTTTTAATGAACTTCATTTGATGTTTTTCTTGCACCATTGGATATGTCTTAAAGTGTAGAATAATGGTCAAGATTTCGGCACAAGGGATAATTGTTTGACCCCCAGAAATGTCATTTAATACCTCAAAATGACTCCAAAAGGTTTTAGACCCCAATTCTCCACCCACCATTAAAATGACCCTACAAGTTGATTCTTTCATTTTATCTCACTCTATAAGCATCAAAATATGTGAAAAATAATATAATTATCCAATCTAGATCATTATTTAATAATTTGTTAAAATTATAAGATATACATCATGGAATTTAAATAAATAGTGTTAATTCATTGAACACCCTTGTACATTCCTTGTTGATACTTTGAAAGTAATACGTTTTGAAAAATAATTTGTTTATGGATTCTATTTTCCACATGCTCTCAACCATATCAAAAACCTTCTTATAATATTTGAAACCATCTATATACAACTTTTCATTTGTTTCGATAGGAATTAACATATTGAAATATTAATTCTATTTATGTCTTGTGTGCTAAGGAAGGGAGGTCATGAACCTTAGGAGAAGAGATAGTATTTGTTAAGTTACGAGGGATACTTTTTATGAGATAGAATTAATTTAAAATGCTTCTTAAGATTATGTAACTTTCGAACCATAATTACAAATTTATTTATTTTTTTACTTATCATTTAGTTGCTAAAAGTTGAAGAATTTATGTTGGTAAATAATTAATTAGGTCTATTTAAATCATTTACTACTTTTGGGATTTTTCTTTTCATGGTTTCATTCATAATTTCACTTTTTTGCAAATTGTCAATTTCAATTTTTCACACCACATGTGCACAATCAAAGGACCTAAGGTCTTTCCCCTACTAAAGTATGTTCTTTTAAAACATGTTTTCTTGGTGATATGGGTGATTTAGAAATGACTGGGAGAGCGAAATTCCTCATTTAATACACAATATGTTTGGTTCATGCCACTAAGCCAAGAATTTTAAATTCAACTGACTTTTAATATAACCAACTAAATCCTGCAAAAAAAGAATAAAACAATTTATGTTAGGGTTGTGGATTCAGGCATTGAAAAAACACACCATGATATTTCAAATTTAAAAATAATGGTTTGAGTCCTAGGTAGCTTAGAATCCTATTTGTTTTCAAAATAAGGATGCACTCCCATTTGATTCTCATGATTAGGTTGTAATCATGAGGCTCTCG
Organism: Pinus albicaulis; assembly: GCA_034641835.2. Taxonomy (NCBI): domain Eukaryota; kingdom Viridiplantae; phylum Streptophyta; class Pinopsida; order Pinales; family Pinaceae; genus Pinus; species Pinus albicaulis. The sequence continues at coordinate 820,872,202 of CM076575.1, forward strand.
CTCAAGAGTGGAACTTCCCAAAATCTTGTGACGTCTTGTCACAAACAAAACCATCAAACTGAAAACACATCATGCAAGAAACATAGCTCGCTGACATATCATTTTTCTCCTTCAAAGAAAAAAAATTCACACATCATGTGAATATCTCCATGTACTCTTACATATTGGTGTACAAAACCATCAACCAAACACAAGTCGACAAAACATGCCTCTTCAAACAACTGACTCTCAAGTCAAATAATAGCTCATGTACAAATTTCCATAGTTGTTGCATTTAAGTGTGTCAACATAACTCTGCTTTCAACATCTTGCTTCATGCAACATGCACCATACTTTGAATTTGCAAAGAAATTCATGAAACATCAAAATACATGCAAGGCCTTAACTGGATAAGAAATCTAATCACCCCTGACCAAACCATTTTAATGGCGCTTCTTTCAGCTGCAATTCATCATCATGTGATTCATCCTGACCCTCATCGATTATGGAATCCTCTTTTCCATTCTTGTCAATATCTCTTTCCACCTTCTTCAAATGTTGTGGATGACTTGTTGGATACAAAGTCCAACACTTGTCTACAAGGTGACCTTTCTTATGGCAGTGAGTGTAAAAAAATTGCATCTTATTTTCAATATCATTTTCCTTGTCCAATGGGCCTTTGACTTTTTGCCTCATTTATTTAGAAAGTTTCATGTGCATGGATATCTTCTTCCAACATCTATAAACATTATGATTATTCAAACCACGAAAGGAACATGCAACCTCTCTCTTTTTTCGACCATGTGAATATTTACTAGAGCCATTTGTTAACTAAAAGCAATTTGATTAATAGCATCATACTCTGAACATCTGTCTTTGTCGCCTTGAGGAGGTGAATTATAGTGGCTTCCCTCTCGAATACTAGCAATGAATTCAAATTTTCAGAGTTTCTTCATTTATCCTCTTCTTTTACATTCTCATTAGCTGCATGATTATTAACATCTTCTTGCAAAGTGGGTGTCAAACTTTTCCATTCATCATGAACACAAACTTCACAAGCTTGAGGTAATGAACACGAAATGAAATTCCTTCTTGGAACAACTTCATGTACCTCCTTGGCTTTGGAGCATTCTCCATCATGTTTTCCATAACCAAGACCCAAATAATTAGGCCTTTCCTCAACAACATTTGGCTCAACTATGCCTTGTACATGTTTTCCTTTAACCCTTTACTTTCATAGCCCATTTTCATCAAAAATTTGGACCTTATTCCTCTAGTGTGTCTCTCAAAAGCACGTACACATTCATTTTGAGAGGAAATTGAAGACAGCAACCAATAGCTAATTCTTCTAACTAACCTTGACTAAAATGAGCTAAATTGTACTTTGATACCAACTTGATTTGAATATGGACAAACTAGTTTTGTTGGGCTATCTCCCTCATCAGTTAAATTAAAATGTTTTTAGGATCATCTAAAGTTAGCCAATTGGGAAGGGGTTTATGTGTCAAGCTTTAAGTGTATTTTGTGAGAAATTTATGAGTTAATTAGCTTTTAAAAACTCATGTGTATAACAAATAAAATGAAAAATTTTTATTTTGGAAATTTTTTTCCCTCAATCCAGATTCTAATCATTGGACATGTAAGAGGAAGAAAGAGGGAATTCACTTTTCAAATTCTAGACCTTGTCTAAACCAAAATAAACTAGAGGTTTGATTTTCAAATACATCCCCTTATTTGGAAAAGTTCTAGCTACTAAAATTCCATATGCCAATATACCTCCCAAGAAATCCATTTATTACACCATTGGTTAGTTTTTTGTCTTCCTTTATTCTTTATCAACCTCTTCTAGTGATTCTTGAAATGTGGATACTTAAATCCTTCCTAAAAATTTGAGCTCTAAAATGAGAAGACATACAAGGTCATTTTAAGTCATTCCTCTATCCAATTATAAAAACCAAGTGAATATTTCTACATATTGATTTATGTCCCATAAACTATACAATATAGGTCAATTTTTTCCTTTAACTTATGTAAATATTGTTAGCGCACAATTGTTCAATGGTCTGATGAAATTTCATTGATAAAGGCATGATTATGCCAATCCATGTTGCATATTTCCATTAACAATGTTTACTTACATGTAAAAAAATGTTGTCTCTGCTTTTATGTTATTTTGAGTTTGCTTTTAGTGCTGAAATTGGAATATATGATATTAATTTATGACTTGCAATTATAGCTGCTGAGATACTATTCTTTTTCTCTACTATATTTTTATTTCTAGTCCTCTCGGTGCTTTCTTCATATTTTTTTTTTTTTACTAATTGAAGGGATTCGTAATTCTATATTTTACCATATTGCTTGCTGGTTCCATGTAGATTTTGGGATGTCTGTAAAGTTTTTGGCACATCATATTAAATTTCTATAATTTGTGTACCTCCCTAACATTTAGATAGAACCTTCATTGAAAAATGTGAGGGGGGTTTCAAATTCACATTGGATAACACCCTCCTCTGGGATAAAAAATTTTAACAAACACAATAATAGAGAAACAAATAGTGACGTCACCAAAAGATGCAGCCTCTTCAAGGTATCATATCCTCTCGTCAAGGTCAAGAATCTATTCACCAAAAATGTCCTATGGAAATGATGGTTTAAGAAACAAAACCAGACAAAAACCTTCAATGAGAAAAACAAAATCTAAAACCTCTTCAAGGTCTTCAATCTGCTCGTAAAGTTAAATTGTGTCTTGATCAAGTCCAACAACAAATAAACATTCAGTGACAACACTTAAATCTACAACTTATTCAACGTCTTCTAAACCATCTTCAAAGTCAATATTGTGTGCATCAAATTCCTCAACAAGGTCATCAATGGAGTCATCAAAACTACTATTTCAAACTTCAATGCCAAAAATAAGTCAAAAGAATTCAATTTCTCCTCCAAAGCCTTCTTCTCTAAGCAAAACTAGCATGATGTTGTCGAGAAATTCAGTAATTCCACAAGGAAATTCTATCAAAGTTAAAACAAATCCTTTTCATCCATATTTAATGCCTACATTTTCAAGTGGAACACCTCCAAATTTAAGGACCACAATGCCATAAAATACAACTTTACCTAATAGGTGTAGACCTAGAACCCCCAACTTTGCGTGACATGTACAATTGAAGATCTTATGGTAAGCAGTATGAGAAGAGAGTCATGGTCATTGAGTTGAGCAAGAGAAATAGTTTGGTATGACAACCTTACTTGTGATAGGTCTAGCTAGCAGACTACCAAACTACATGGTAATGGCATTCAAAATGTGAAAATTCCCATTTCACTTGGAAATAAGATGGTAGAGAAATGTATAGATGAAAGGAGATATCCATCTATGGTAAAGAAATCAAATAGTTCTATCAATTCCACCTTGCAACTCTAAGAGACATTGAATTAAATTTCATCTCAAGACATGGCTTTGGGAGGACACTCTCAAAACCAACCTTCGTTATGGCTTTGAAACACATGGTAAGTATCAAGACTCAACAACCTTATTTGCATAATTTTTTCTAGCATGGACCTTAATGTCATAGCCTTCTTTTGCCTAAAATGAATGCAAATTTCCTTGCAATTTGGCTTGCTCGGGATTCATAGAGAAAGCAGCTCGGGAGTATGAGAACCAATAAATTGTTTCCTGCTCATAGTCCAAATATATCCCCTAAATATTCTTGCAATTGGCATAGATATTGCACATCCTACTCAATTTTGCATTTGAAAAAAAATTTGCATCTAAATAATGAAGTCTTGCATATGTAGTTTATTTGTTTTCCGAAATAAAAATTTGACCATCTTAGCCATTGTTAAAATCTAAACATGAATTATTTCTTCTCTTACACACTTGAGAAATAGAATTCCATCTCTAATAATTTATTGAGGTCTATGGAAGTTAATGGCCTAAGACACTTTGTAACCTAAGAGAGAAACCTGTTAGGAAATGGGTGAAGTTGGTATTACACACCCAATTGGATAACCTCGAGGAGAAAACATTTCTCCCACTTTATTTGTTGGCATAACCTAGTAAGTGCTATTCACTAGCATGTATTTTGTAAAGGCCTTGACCTAGTTCCCATTCAACTCCATCCACCAAGTTGTAGAGGATTCCAAGCCTAATTTCATGAAAAGTAAGTTGGGGATGATCACATTGACCTACTTGATGACGTGTCTATGAAGATTAACTACCTTGAACTATTTTTTTGCGTAGGGAAAGAGACACATTCCCATGTCTGAGCATGAAAACGTTCTTTGATATTGTTAATGCCTCTATTGTTTACTTCTACAAGTTCTATAGGCAGAGTCTGTAAAGGGCCAGGTAGCCTCTGGATCTCATATTTTATGAAAGGTGACATATCTAGTAAATGCCCCTATAGTCAATCTCTGGAATGGATCTAAATAGAAGTTCTTCATTTTAATATCCATAAAACACAACAACTTTAAGTTAAACTATGTACATGTGTCATTTCTCCCACAAACTAAAGTGTATAAGTGGTAAATTTTATACCAAGTGTGCTTCCACCACGTAAAGCGCAATTTGGTGAACTTATCATTTTTATAATTTCTTTTTCGATTAAATTGAGTTTCACACATCAATTATTGCTTTGAAAGTTGTGTTCTACATAATTTGTGTACACTAAATTACAAATTGATTTTCTGAAATCTATTTTTTGTAAATGTCCACCAATAGATATATATATCATGGAGGATGAACGATGAAGATCACCCGAATCCCATATGGAGGTTCAGGGATCGGGGGATGTTCACGGTATTTAAATATAATCTTAAATCTCCATACATGTGTGTACATATGGAATTGATTTTTTATTAACGTTTTGTGAGTTAAATTAGTTGTTAATAAGTTTCATTTTTTAAGTTTTAGGAGGTAAGAGGAGAAGGGTTTCTACTTCATCCATGGAGCGTGCCCATGGTTCAATCAGTTGTGGTATGGTTCACACAATTTAATCAATAAATATGTATATGTATTTATATGTACACATGAATGTATTTTTGAATTGATTATAAATTCGTATTTGTTTATGAAGCTTATCCCTCGTCTCGAGAGGTTGGTGGTGGTTCAAATCCACCTAGAGGGCCATCAATGAGTGGTAGCAGGTTGCGTGAAGGGGGTGATATTTATTCCCCCAAAGGCCAATCAACGATTGCTGGTTCTCAGCAGGGTCATTTTGGGTCTGGTTTTCAACAGGGTCATTCTGGGTTTGGTTCTCAGCAGGGTCATGTTGGAGAAGATGCTAACCAACAATGTCAAGGTTGCCATCAATTTCAATATTTTTTTCATTAAATTTGTACAACTTTTTTTACATGTGTTTTTTCTAATATACGAAATTTTATATATATTGATGCAGAGGCCGAAAATGTTCCAACTAGTGGTCAAAATAAACACAGGGCAGCCCGCTACATTCAAGAAGAAGGTTGTCTACCCAGCACAACTTATCCGGCCGAGATTACTGATATACCATGCGAAACCAACATGGCGCAATGCACTTTACAAAGGTGTGAAAGACTTTATGCAAAATTGCAAAGAGATCTCGTGGCTTTGTCTCTACCTGTTGAAATTCGACAAAGCCTGTAAATAGTTACACATTCATTGGGCGAAATTGTAAATATGTACAGAAATCTTGGGCCAACGACTGATACATTTGTAGAAATGATGAGAAAGAGAAAATAAATAGTAATGGGTCCTGATAAATGGGAGGATGTAAAACAAAAAGTTACAAAAGAAGTGGCCAAGTCAATGTTTAATTACAAGGAAGGGCCAAAAAGAAAAATGTTGAAGGTGCAATATTTCAAGCACCCAGACATAGCTCGTTATTTGTATGATAGGCACCTTGCGGCCTATGGAAGGCTCCCATGGAACGATGAGGTTCCTATTTATTTAGCACAAATATTTTATGAAGAATTTTTTTTGGGTATGAAACCCAACTACAATGACTTTCCTTCAGAATTTTTTGGCCCGGGGAAAGGTCGATTATATGACCGTAAGGGCGCTAAGCGACATGCGGAGTTGCCTCGCCCTGAGCCGCCATTGGTGAGTCGACCGTTTCGGGTCGAAACTCTACGGTTATAGATGGATGTGACTTCTCAAATAAGTCAAGAAGTAAGGGATGTTATGATCGACAATGTTTATAGTGGATTGGGTGGAGTCCATGTTTGTTTAAATCGACAAAGAGCACGTGAAAATGCACGTGCTAATTTTGTGTATTGTACAGATGAGGAGATTGACAACATGAATGTTGAAGATCTCCGAATATATGCAAAAAAATTTCGCAATGGTTTGCAAGACCTAATTTTTCATGAAGAAGAGGGCACCGGAACAGTATTTGTTAGTGACCTTAGGGTTTGAAATTATTTTAACATACATATACATGTGTACAATTTGTAATAAATACATGTGTATGTACATGTATACATTTATTTGTATGTACATTAATCTAATAAAAATGTATGATTATATGTTAAAACACCATTTGCAGTTCTCACACATGATGCGTGACGAAAATGTTAATATCACGTTCGGGACCTCTGGTTCAAAAAATGCAGATGGGTCTGACCATCAAGATATGTTGGCAAATGTTAGTGTTTTTCAAGTGACTTTAAAATAAATAATTGTGCACACATGTACATGTATGTATATATATAATTTGATAGAATGTTTTAACAGATACTGATTCCGTCCGATGTTTTTGGGATGGCGGTACATTCTTCTTCCTTGGGAGATGTACCTTCTACTTCCTTGGGAGATGAGCCACAAGTATGGACAATTTTTCACAAGTTAAAAATTTATGTTTAAAATATATATCTATATATTCTACCTCAAAAAGTTCCATTAAAAATTGAGATATATATATATATATATATAGAGAGAGAGAGAGAGAGAGAGAGAGATTTTGAGTTATTTAAAATTTTTTGAATTTAGGTTCCTATAGAAGATTTCTTTAATCCGCGGACTCTAGCGATGGAGATAGGAACATCCACAACATTTGAACAAGTTGTCTTTAGTTCCTTTTTTTAATATTATTGAAAATAATTTTATATATGTACACGTGCATTTTCATTTGAAATTTTTTAATATATATATATATATATATAACTGTACATGTATATTGTACAGTTTACCGCTGCAGATGTTCCTATGGGGGCAGAACTTGTTCATCAAATTGAGAGGGAACCTCATGAGGTATTGCATGATTTTTTTGTTATATTTTGTTTTTTACATGAAGCTCTAGATATATATATTCTCATTCATTTTTAAAACATCAAATTTTAATGTTCAAGTACATGTGCATTGTGTATGTAGGTTTCCCATGATGCTTCACATGATAGGGCGCAGATTGAGACCCTGATAGGAAAGACGCTAGACCCATCTCTATTTTATGGACATGATTTGTAGATTTGATTTCAAGATTTAGATGGTCTTAAAATTTGTTAAACTTGATACAATTTGATACTTGTGAGATCTGCAATTTTTTGACATATTTTATTACATTGTTAATATAATTTGTTTTATTTAATTTTTGGATGGTTTTAGTACTTTTGGCATGTGAATGTGAAGTAATGTTGTCATCTATAAATTAATGTTGTCATCTGAACTACATTTGGCATGTTATGTAATGACATGTGCTATAATTTGTTTTGTTTTTAAAATTTAAGTTTTGGATGCTTTGAGTACATTTGGCATGTGAAGTAATGTTGTGATCTATATTTTTTTGTTAAATTAAAAGTTAAAAGTTTTGGATGGTTTCAATCTACATTTGGCATGTGATATTTAATGTTAAATGTTTTTATTGGATAGTTGAATTATAATTGGCATGGCATGTGAAGTTTTTAAAACTCAAGTTGGATGGTTTCAATCTACATTTCACATGTGATATTTAATGAACTTTAAATGTTTAATGTTTTAATGTTGCACGATATATAATCAAAAGGTTTTTAAAACTTAAAGTTTTGGATGGTTTCAATCTACATTTGGCACATGTGGTATATAATTTTAAATGTTTCTATTGGATCTAGTTGAACTATAATTGGCATGGCATGTGAAGTAACGTTGCACGATATATATAATCAAAAAGTTTTTAAAACTCAAGTTTTGAATGGTTTCAATCTATATTTCGCATGTGATATTTAATGTTTTAAATGTTTAATGTTTTAATGTTGCACGATATATTATCAAAAAAAAATTAAAATTTTAAAGTTTTGGATGGTTTCAATCTACATTTGGCACATGTGGTATATAATATTAAATGTTTCTATTGGATAGTTGTTCACTATAATTGGCATGGCATGTCAAGTAATGTTTGCACAAATCCCTTTTGGATGGTTGAAGTACATTTGGAATCTTAAGATTGCTTTTGTTCTCTACATGTAGTCTTGTTTGAATGAAAAAATTTCCAATAGGAAGAACATAGCTTTTCAATGCAACTAACCATGTATCAATTGAGCTTTAATTGAAAAAAGAGTTTAAAGAAGTAGATATATGTACAAATTATCCCTTTAATTTTAATTGGAAATATAAGTCTAGTACATATATATATATTTGTTAAATTTTGGTTAATGTCGTTAATGCACTCAAATAGGTAGCCTTGTCGATTTATTTACATTGTGGAAACTTTTTACCAGAAAATCAAACTAGTTTTTCATCAATGCACATAGAAAAAATACTTGGAAAAATTAATTTCATTCAAGAACATATCTATCCAATACAAGTAACATTTTTCATCAATGCACATTGAACATATCCGACCATTGGACAAACAAATTTTGTACTAGATTTTCAATCAGGAATAGAGATGTGGGTCAAATCCCACCAAAAGTCGGAGAAGTGCTCCGAGTCTCTTGTCTGAAAGGAATTTTCGTACAAAACTATACTACAGATGATTTATTTACATTGTGTCCATACTTTTTACCAGAAAATCCAACTAGTTTTTCATCAATGCACATAGTAAAACTAGAAAAATTAATTTCATTCTAGAACATATATATATATATATATATATATATATCCAATACATATAACATTTTTCATCAATGCACATGTATAGAAAAGCTACTTTTAGTTGATACTAGAGCACGTGCTTGTACCAAAACAATTTGTACATGTGCAAACACTTGCACAAATAACATAAGCAGCTCAATTTTTAGTTGAGTACTGGACGTTCTAAAACATATTTAATCCAAAGAGAATAAATTGTTGGAAAATTCACTCAAAAAAATTCTAATGGAATTCCATCTTCAATAATCCGTTCATGATCGGATTTTGACATTTTCCATCTCTTAATTTTCGATTTTTTCTTTGATTGAACTTCTATCAACTTTATGCGTGTTGCACACACCAAGTGACTATATTGACAACTTATGGAATCAAGTTCATAGTCTTCAAAGTAAACAAAGTCTCCACTTTGATGAGTTTGTCTGAAAAAATAACCTTTCAGTATAATAGACCCTTTGTCATATTGAAATCCGTGATCATTATAGTTTTGTAATAATTTCATTTTTCGTTTAGTGCAACGCATCAAATAATACTTCACATTTTCATCGTTTTCAATAGGTGCAATTACAGGAAAAACATCTCCTGCACAATAAAATAAACTTAACAAAATTATACATATTTAAATTTATTTCTAGATCTTTAAATCATTAGAAAGTAATTCAAATGTTACCTTCTCTAACAAGATTAGAAACTCGATCACCATCGTATGATATTGTAGTTTCCTCTGATTGCATTTCCTCAAACATTGCAACAGACATTTTTCCCTTTGTATTTAGCTTTGTATGTTTCCAATCATTCACATACATTTTGTTTTCACAAACGTCATTGGATTTTGTGTTGTCTATGCAAACATCACAAAAACAAGAATATTTTCTTTTATCCAATGCAAACACATTTCTGGACGACTTTTTTTGAATTGAATGCAATTTTCGAGTCCCTTTTATTGTTTCAACATCACTTCCAATTGATCTATCTACGTCTTCAATCCCAATATGCCAGAAAAACCTTTATATGTAAAATTAGAAGAAGAATTTGTAAATATGATATCAAAATACAATCAAAGATAATCATTGCATGATAAATGTACAATGTTTAAAATTAGATTTCCAATATAAATTAAATTGAATGTACCTTCGCACTTCCCTTGATGGGTTAGTCTCATGGCTTAGAGCAGCAATGCACCATTGAACAACTTCTTTAGTGTTCACAATTCGGCTTGCATAGTGGTTCATTTGATATCTTCGAAGTGCTCGTTTTATGCATGCTCCTGCACCGTCATGTTCTCCTTTTCCATGGCCAATCTCAAAGAAATTCCAACAGTGTTTAATGCAGGTTTTCTTATGAAGACAACACAACCAAAAGAATGATTGTGCAGATTTGAACTGACCTGCACATCCGTCTGACCATATCCAATGTTCATTGAATGTTATTCCACGATTTTTCAAGGAATCATAAATTTTTCCAAAACAATGTTGTACAAAACATGTATCATGTGTACAATCATCACTGATATAAAAGTGATATTCTTTAATGATATGTCTATTTTCACTCGTGCTTTCTATATGATCGACATTTTGTTCAGCATGTCTATATAGAATATGGACGAGCATGGAGACTTGGTCAGAATGATAGTATTCACTCTGAATTTCTTTTTGTGGAACAAATGTGTAGTTTTTTGCAAAATCAATTACTGACAAAATGGTCTCTGGTGGAAAAATTTCACGAGATTTTTTGAATTTCAAGTCTTGCCATCGAGCTCTATGGGAATTCTTGGTGTATTTGTAAATTTCTGCCTCAAATTTTCTCAAAAAGCCTATCAGAAAAATTTCGTCTTCTAGTAATTCAATTCTTTTAACACTATTTGCACCTTGAATCGATGTATCGATATATTCATATCTCTTCCATTTCACTTTCATGTTGGACAATGATTGATAATTTATATCAATACGATATTTGTTTTTAAATTTAGTCAAATTTCCACAATCATCGCATTTTTTACCACCAACACATTTCTTTTTGTAAAATAGTTCATCGCTTTCTCTTTCACATAGAATTTGAGATATGAATTCACGGATAGTGGAAGGAGGAGGTGAATCATTCAATAATGTTCTACCGAAATCAAGGAATGTGTCATAATATAACTCAAATTCCACATGATAACGGCAACAACAAGTGTCGCGTACGGTGATAGGTTTTACATACCATGGTTTTCGTTGAACAAAAGCACTGAGTGAAACATGAATTTGACGATTCTCTTCTTTGAACTTGTTGAATAACTCTATCTGAGTGGTTTCCAAGAAATATTTTTCATGTTCTTCGTACTGATTTTGTGTTATTCTTCTTCGCATCACATGCCTTGCAGTTGACGAAACACGCGAATTGTTCTTCCAATATTCATATATTATTTTTTTAACATTTTCTCCAAGTCTATCTTTGTATGGTTACCTACAAATAGCTCTCCAACAAGCGATTTCATCATTTACATCTATTTGCAGCCTAAATTTCCGATGTTTGTGCAAAGTTTTTCATGAGGTTCCCAGTGCTCATGCCATAGATGTTACCAAACGATTCTCTTGAGTACTTGATGAAACCATTGCCATCTGTATTCCTCTACGTACAATTAAAACATGTTTCTCTCTAGATCTCTTAGTTGACTTTATAGCACTACTCATATTTTTTATCACATCTTCCTTCATTTTTTTATCTTTGGTTGATTTTCGAATACCCAGTAGTGTCGTAGCTTCTTTTAATTTCCTTAATGATAGGAGACCTTTCAACATTTAAGCCTGAACTGTCACCTTCTCATTTAAGAAATACTTTTCAAAAATGCAGTTAACACGATATCGTATAGCATGGTCAGGTTTTTTATCTCCATATGTGTGAGTGTCAAAATTTTCTAACATCTCATTATCGATAGTGATTTCATCTGTACATATTCGAAAAAATAGTAAATATTAAATAAATAACTAAATTAATAAATATATCTATAATTTCAATAATATGTGCATGTGTTTAATATATATATATATATATATATATATATATATATATATATATACCTTGTGATTCAATTTCTTTATTTGGATTTCTTTCAATATTTTCACCATCTTCAATCATTGGTTCAATATCTCTTTCACTTTCTCTTTCAAAATTTCGTATCTCATCATCAATGTTTTGAGGAATATCTCTGTCTTTTTACATTAAACAAAATATTTTTCAAATTAGTTCATCAAATAAAAATTAAGCTTCACATTTTACATTAGGAAAATTTTAAATATATCAATAGATCATAATATTTAGATTTACATACCTGCTTCAATTTCTGCTTGAGGTTGATTTTCCTCTTCAATATTTGAGAGGGCTTCTAACTTTCTTTTGCGAGATTGTATCGTCTCTTCTCTACGTTCTTCAGGGTCTCTTTTTCGATCATATTTTCTCGCACAAGTCCTTCGATTTCCCATGATAATAGGGTATGAAGTTCAAAAAATTTCCTTCAAAAAATTAGACAATAACTCAATTAGAAAAAACATCACAAAAGATTTAATTTTAAAAAAATTCATTTTAAATTTTTTGCAAAAAATACATACTCCAATCCAAAACACTTACTTTAAAAAATTCGAGAAAAAAATGTCTTATAAAAATGAAACGAAGCTCAAAATATTTACTTCAACTCAAAACATGTACATACCTCCAAGAAATGTCCTTTGAATGTACGTCTAAGAAAATTCCTTAAGTCCAAAACAATTTTTTGCAAAATCAGGCCACCTCCAAGAAATGTCCTCCAAGAAAATTCTTTAAACCCAAAACAATTCTTTGCAAAATAAGTCTGCTTCCAACAAATGCTCTTAAATCCAAAATTTGAAGAAATTTTTTTAAACCCAAACCAAAAAATTTGTAAAATCAAATGAAATGTGCGAAATGTGCGAAAATTATGAATGATTTCGTGGCAATTTATATTGCCGCAAAATGTGTTTTAGTAGGGGCTCCGCAAAATTTTCCATCCGGCGGAAAATTATACAAAAGTTCAGCCAAACTTTTGATTAAAAGTTCGGCCGAACTATTAATTCGTTAGACTTAACGAGCCGTCGGCGCAAAACATAGTTCGGCCGAACTTTTATTCAAAGTTCGGCCAAACTAACGCATCACTAGTTACGCAAACACCAGGCTCTAAATACGTTTCTGCAACTTTGTACTGATTAAACTCCATGAAAGGTTTTTAATTAACTGTCGGAACCAAGACAAGCATTTTCAGAATTGAATCTACTTTCAAGAAATATAACTTTTATGGAATTTCATAAACGTTTACTAATTTTAATTAATTTTCTAATAAAATGTGTGCAAACAATTTCTGAGGGTCATTGTGATTCAGTGATATCAAAATTTTGTATCTCCCAAAATACATTGTAAAAAAAATTGAAAAAATTATGGGGCATTACATTGGTCCATCATCTCTAATGGGTAGCTTTTAGATTTTTAGTTTATAACTTATATGTTAAGAAATTTGTTGCGTCGCGAAACATATCCAAAATATGCAGTTTTTTCATATTGGACCAATTCAAAAAATTCTAGTAATTATGATATGCATCCATTGGCTTTGTAAATATGACGAAACCGAAGTAGACTCTGTCTAGATTGTTGTAACACATTTTGTTTTCTCAAAAACACAAATTTTCAAAGAATACAACATTGCATCATAACATGACTTCTTATGAATCCTTTGATTGTTAAGAAACACACACTCAAAGAAACGCTAAGTTGACATATCAAATCTGCATAAAAAAATTTCAAAAAATAAGTAATTGAAAGCTAAAAAAAATTCTGACAACTTTTGTTTTTATCGCAAAATGAAATTCTAAACAGAAAAATTGTTATAGTTTGCAGAATGTTGAAGAACCGAAAAAAATGAAATTTTTTTCTCAAAAAAAGGCAAAAAGTGTAACCCAGCTTCACATTTTCACCCGCTAAGAATTTTAGAAAGAGTTTGTGGTGCAACGAGGGGCAATATTCGCAAGGGGATGATCTAATCCTAGGCCAAGAGTACAACAGTGGCAGAGAGGAAACATTTCTAGCAACGCAGAGGCAACCAGGTGCTACGCAATCTAGCTAGAGCCCAGTCAGGGGCAGGGCAGCAACAACAAGACCCATGCAGGGGTGACGCAGGCCCAGTCAGGGATGATGCATGCATGCCCTTCAGGGATGATGCATGCCCTTCTAGAGTAGTGTAGAGGATGATGCAAGGTAGTAAGGCTAACGCAGAGGGATGAGGAGCAGCGCTGAGGTTTTTGGTGGGCTAAAAAGGGGTCAAGTTCTGTAAATCTCGTTTGAGGGTGTGAATCAACCATATTTTTTGTCTCCGAGAGAAACGGGTATAGCTGCTGTGATTTTCTCAATAGGGCCAACCATGTCTAGTGCCCAAAAAATTTTGTATTCATAATCTGCTTAATAATAAAACCCTCCAGAGCTAATTGCACCAGTTTTCCTACATTGGGTTTTTCCGGGGACATTTTTCTGAAAAATCTGTGTCACTTTGTCTTATGAGTGTGCTATTCATTAAATGATATGTATGTGTAGGTTGCTATTTGTCTCTACTTTGTTTTTTTTCTAAATATTCAGATTAATAACTTGTATAATTAATCAAGTAGGAGAAGTAAATCAATGGTTAGCAGTAGGGTTTCTTAGATTGATAAATTCTCACAAAGACCCCATATAGGGAGACCAAACCAAAATGGACACCATCTGCAATATTGCATAAGATCCAATGCATCCCATAGCCTTCCATTATAACAAGTCATTAGAGTAATCACGTAAAAGAGCTTACAAACCATTGACAACAAAGTGGGCACTTCATAATGGCATGCCCTTCCATAGTGGTTTTTGGCATGTGCTAATGTCTCCAAGGTCCAAAGGGGGTTAGGTAGGTACCTTATTACGTGGATTTTACCCTTAGAAGGGATAGTATGTCCAAGGTACATCCCTCAAATGGGGGCGGAAAGTCATAAAGAAGTAAAATGGAATAGGGAATGAGAGGGGCAGTCATGGGCCACATATTGGGGCTCAAGGGTAGCTAGATAAGGGGAAGCCCTCACCTAGGTATATATGTGTAGGAGAGATAAATCGTGGTATGTGAGGTGCCCTGGCCTTGATTTTTCCACCCTTCTTTATATTCCTTTTGTTTTTTATGAATTTTCTTTAATTCATTGTTAGGGGATCAAAGGACAAAGAGCATGATGTGCATGATTACCCCCTTTTAGGTAGGGACGTTCATTTCCCTCTAGGGGTTGGGACAATCATGGGTTCCCCAATGATAAAGTAGGCTCATCTAGGGTCTATGGAACTAGGTTGATGACCATGGGTATGTGGTAGAGCTCTTGTATTAGTTTTTTCCCACATGTTAATTATTTTTTTCTCAACCATATTACGCATTTTGTGGTACAATTTCCTATTGAGTGTGGCCATTTATGATTTTACTTTTTATTTTAGCTATCTCAATCTTCGAGGCATCATTCCAGACCTGACCCAAAGTGGGGGAAAAGGGATAGGGAGGTTGACCCTATGTGGACCTAGAGAGGTAATGTGGACCCAGGTGGGAGAAATGATGAATGGGGGTATAGAGAATGGAAAGGGAGAAATATATGTGGATAAAGGAGCGGGGCCATGCACCCAAAGTCGGGGTTTCCCAAGTAGTACCACCCTAGAACCAAATGGTCAATAAAGGAGATCCCACAGGACCAAGATACAACGGTAACATCTAAAATAGATCAAGGGGATATGAGCACAAACTAATCCCACTCTTTCCATCAAATCCCCCCATCACTCCATGCCCAAAATTGTCCATGATAAGTAAATCCAATACTTAATTACCAAATTGCAAGATATACCTTTAGATTCGAGAGGCCCACCTTCAAACATAGGAACAATATAGATGGGTGAGGGACCACATGGCTAGCTCAGGTAGCAGAGTAACGGCACAATGAGCTAGTTGAGGGCTACAAGGGGATGATGGCTACCGGATGAGGTCCATCGTGGAGAAAAAAAATCTCCTAGGATATCACCCATGAAGTGGTGGGTAACACAACTGATATTATATTTCCCTTGAACTCCAATCTCAACTTGGTAACTCTCAGTTCACACATGCTTAGTTATTTATGGCTGATTTATCAGTTAACTTGTTGATCACTGAGTGTGGTTCAAGTTCCACTTCCACACTTTTACCTTCCACTAGTTCCTCCAACAGTTGGAACCAGTTAAACTGAATTTAACTCAGATAAACTGAATGAATTAATTACAACTCAAAATAAAATCAACCAGGGGTCCTAAAAGCAGGAACCACTCTACATGACTCAAGTTATAACCTCAACTCAAATTAACTGAACCAACTAAGTCAAACTAACTTAGTTAACTCGTACAAGTTGTCATGAGATGTGGAATTATAATTTTCTTATAATTTAATTCAAGGGAAAATTAAATTAACATATTTCATGGTGCCATTTTCAATTTTTCTTATTTTCATTTTCAACACTCCCTCTCAACAAGAAATGGATTCACATCTACCCCAATATAGCACCTTTCAAATGTACTGCATGCAAAAATTCTCACTATTGTTGCTGCCACTACGACATCTGCAACTAAAAAGCATCCAAAAAAATATTGAATCAACTGTGTCTACAACTATCTACTGGGAAAATTGTATTGTTTTTGACTCTGCTACTAAGCCTCTTGCTTTGCTATCAACATTTCTATGCACTCCTTGATATATCACTGACATTGATCCTCCTTCTGCCAAATACTGTGGGACCCCATATCATGGTAATGATCCATGAGACAAAAACACCTCAATGGACCCTGCCCAAATTTCTGCACTCTTGGGACTATGGCTTCACATCGCCCCACCTCACATCTAGAGGTATGGATCCATGTGCTCCTTCTACCCACTTGGCTTGATCTCTCCTTATACTAGAGGTCTATGAATGATCATCATCCTCATGGTCAGTCCAACTTCCAATTGGTTGAGGCTTCCTCTTGAGAGCTAAACCATGCTCCCTCTAAACCACAAGTCCAACTGCCAACTGGTTGAGACTTCCTCTTGAAAGTTAAGTCATGCTCCCTCTTAACCACAATATCCCTAATCCCTGCCTTGCTCCTCAATATTTTTCATGCATCTTCCTCTAATGTGCAAAGGCTCTCAGTCCTGACACCAAATTGCCTGATTTGACATGAAGCAAGATGCTTGAGATAGGCTTTCCCATCTTTGAAGACTACCTCATACCCTTTGGCTTCATTCCTCAATTTCTTCATCAGTTAAAGTTTATTGGCATCATTTCTATTACCGAATAGCTCATTGATAGTATTCCACATAGAAAAGGGAGTCTCTTTTCCTTGTAGTTTCAATACTATGTGGTCTATCACACCCTCCAAGATGATCCTCCTGGCTCTTGCTACACACTTCTTCCACTTTACTAGATATTTAGCATCAAATGTTGGAGTATTTGGGATATCATGAACTATGAATTCCTTCAGCTTATTATCTTCCAACGCTGCCTCCATCATGTCCTTCCAAGCAATGTAATTCGAGCTACCCTCAAGGGCATACTCAAGAATCAGGCCATAGAATGACATCTTGCTAGCTCTGAAGAATGATACTGAAAATTCAATTCACTTGCAAGGATAACGTCGAATTATTCTCTTCTATTGTGATTGCAGCTCTGATACCATGTAGAAATTCCTTGTATATTAAAACTGCTAATTGTAATTTTCTAAAATAATAGACTTGGATCTAATCTACCAATTGCAAAAACTAATTTAAATGATCGTGAAATCACAAAGAATACAAGATAAATAATCCAATCAACACATTGCACAATGATTTCTTGGGGAAACCCATAGCTAAAAACCCTGCTATTTGTATATTGCATTAGTTAGAAAATATGAGAAGATTACAATTCTTTTCTCAAGATTGAGAAACCTCTGCACTATCTCTATCCATCTCACTACTTCATAAACTGACTCTGGCCAACACTTAGCCAATTTCCTAGCCTTCCAAGCTCCTATTTCCTTATGTTGTTAAATGAGGAATTAGGCCCCTATTTTATACGAATTTTCCTCCATTGGATTTCGCGGTTCCTTTAGGCTCTTCCTTTGACTACATGCACGATCTATACAACCCTGATAATTATACAACTAATAGTACACTTCCCTTCAACTTAAATCTCAACTAGGTAACTCTCAGTTCACACATGCATGAGTTATTTGTGGCTAATTTATCAGTTAACTTGTTGATCACTGAGTTTGGTTCAAGTTCCACTTCCACACTTTGACCTTCCACCAGTTCCTCCAACAGTTGGAACTAGTCTCAGATAAACTAAATTAATTAATTACAACTCAAAATAAACTCAACTAGGGATCCTAAATGGTAGGAACCACTCTACATGACTCAAGTTAGACCCTCAACTCGAATTAACTAAACCAACTAAGTCAAACTAACTTAGGTAACTCGTACAAGTTGTTATGAGATGTATAATTACAATTTTCTTCTAATTTAATTCAAGGGAAAATTAAATTAGAATATTTCTAAGTGCCATTTTCAACATTTCTTGTTGCCATTTTCAACACATGGGGCAAGGGTCAACTAGTATAAGTATGAGGAAGGGAGAATTTATTGGAACCTTTTGATATTTTCCCATTTATCTTTGTTTCTCAAGTTGTTTAACTGGGTTACAAGTGTTGTTGAGCACACTAGTTTTCTAGAGATAAGACTCAACCTTTCCTTCGATGGACCTTGAGTTCCACCCTAGGAAGGTCTCACCAGAAATTCGTGGAGGCTTGGAAGGGAATACAACAGGAGATAAAAACTACTTTGCCTCGAGTTGGACATAGGTATTGGGCCCCTAATCGTCATTATTATTATAACTTCTCAACATCCATTTCTACTTTTATTTTACCACATTATTTATCATAATTTATCATATAATTCCATTTCATAATTATTTATGCTCTTGTGGATAACTAATATGTGTTCTCCTTTATTTTTAATAAATTGATGATTATTATGCATGATTTTACCAATGATGGTTTATTAATTTGTTATAACATCACTCACGATTTTAGCCTCCAATATCTCTTCCAGATTGCAAATTTGACCTTTAGCTCATAATTAAATATTCCAACTCAGAAACTTGTTGGGATAAAAAGTGATTGTTTTGCGTTGGAATTTTCGTGAAAATGAAGATGAATCTTGAAAATACGAGACATGGGTTTTGTATAGAACAGGCCAAATTAGCTTTTCATTGAGAATTTTTCCAAAATTCAGTCTGGATTGAGAGAAAATCAAGGTTATTTGAAGGAAATTTTTGTAGATTTTTTGTTGTGGCCATTTTCCAAATTGCCCCAATTGCAATACCAGATTCGACTTGTTCCAGCTTAATCATGATGGAAAGATATTTCAGATATCATTTTTCTTATTCAGATTCTGCAATCAATCTAAATTTTAAGGGAAATCATTGTGTAATCAATTTGTTGTAAATTTTCATTTGTTGTTTGTGTATTTAAAAGACACAAATCAAAGAGAAAAGGGGGATAACACAAATAGAGCAGATCAAATATTGAAGGATCTTCCTTTACGCTGTAAGAAAAAAACTTAAGTTTTTAATATTTTTATGAATTAATATGAGTAATGGCATATCGTTAACTTGGTGCAATCTATAATCTCCAGCCATCGCTCTGATCGAAGAGTTGGGCCCACTCTTTCGATCAGGTGTTGTTGGAATATAGTTCATGTGGTTTAGGTATGTCTTTTATGGGTATCGTTAATGTTTTACGACTGTTGTTTATTTCTTTATTGTTATTCAAAATTGTTCTTACTCTAATTGTTGTTTATTTGCATGTTGTTACTCAGAATCATTGTTACTCCTGATTGTTGTTACTCACAGTTGATGTTATTTAAGATTATTGTTATTCGATTGATAATTTATGTTGGACTGATTTAGAACTCTTTTGGGCCAACGAATTTGGATTTCATAATTGACCAATGTTGGGTAGGGAAAATGTAGCCTACATAGACCTTCCATGATAACCTTGAAATAACCAGACAGGCCCCAAGTTGACAATAAATGTAAAAAAAGGGATTGAATCTATAAAATGATATTGGGACCCCAACATTTTGGTGTTGTTGTCAGCGAGACTATAAAAGGCGCAAAAGTACAACCAATATTGATTCTAAAACCCACTCTCTCGTCATGGTTAGGAAAGGTTTGTGCCAACCCTTTTACCAGGACCCAATATTTCAGATTACATTGATTATTTTGACTTCATTTTTTGTCTTTTAATTGATCATAGAACCCACTTTCTAATCCTCGTTAGGTGAGATTTGTGCTAACCCTTTTACCGGGACCCAAGCTTTAGGATAGGGCTAATTGTTTTGATTTAATTTTCTACTTTTTAATTGATCGTAGAACCCACTCTCTCATCTCGGATGTTGTGAAACCAGCTCCAAAAAGAGAAGAAAATAGATATCAACACCTTAGAAATAAGCCACTTCGAGGGGGCAACCTCCAATACATTACATGAATGAACAATTACAAAACCTCCTTTCTATATATAGGAGTCCATGGGGCCCAATGTAATCCTAGTGGGGCCACAATGTAATCCTAGCCAGCCTAACAATAATAATTTAAGGGCACAATAATAACAATATGGGGGTTTACAAGGGTACAATAATAAAAATAAGGGGGTTAAACTAACAACAATAAGGGACTATACTAGTAATATAGGGACCTAACATGCCCCTCTCCTTCAAAAAAGTGTTTTCCTCAACGCTGACAGTTTATGCCCGTATGTGTTCCTCATCCTCCCATGCAGGGATCTTCTGGGTGTTCTTCCACCTACTTATTACCTCGAAATTGACTATCTCCGTAGTCAGTTTGCCTTGTTTCCGTGACCGCTTCAAGTTCCAATATGATTTTTCCTTCCTCAATGCCTTCATAATGTTTGAACTAGAATATTTTTCATCCATAAACTTCTTAAGCATGAAACATTGGAAATTAGCCACCATGAAGAAGCAGAAGCTCCAATTTGTATGCCATAGTACCAATCTTTTTCACACCTCAAGGACCATGGTGACAATTTATTATCCCAGTCGTTTCGAGGGACATTTGTTTGTATGGTTGTAGCCGTAAAATACCCGCCTTTCTACATCGTCCACCGCGATTTTGATCTCATTTCGTTGTTTCATTCAATTTTGTGCCAAATTCAAGTTGTCCTTTAAGAGTTGGAGAACTTCTTGTTGATGCTTGATGTGATCTTCCACTGCTTGAACCTTCGAATTTTCTCTTAAAGATGATGTGATGGATGGTGGATGATATCCATAAAGTGCCATAAATGGGGTCATTTTTGCTGCCGTATGGAAGGAAGTGTTATACCACCATTCAGCAAGAGGTAACCACTTGACCCATTGTGTTTGTTTATCAGATACAAAACAACGAAGATATCCTTCCAAAAAATTATTTACGATCTCAGTTTGACCATCAGATTGAGGATGATAAGATGAGCTATGAGCTAATTGAGTACCCAAACAAGAAAATAACTCCGTCCAAATATTTCCAGTAAAAATGGGATCTCTGTCGCTCACAATAACCCTTGGGCTTCCATGTAGCTTTTGAATTCTGTCCATAAATGTAGTAGCAACTGTACTTGCTTTAAATGGATGAGATAATGCACAAAAGTGTGCATACTTAGTAATTCTATCAACTACCACCATGATGACACTCTTTCCTTCGGACTTAGGTAAACCTGTGATAAAATCCATTGAAATCTCCTCCCAACGTTGACTTGGAATGGATAAAGGTTGTAGAAGTCTCGGGGTTTTAATTGTCTCAACTTTATTCTGCTGGCAAACCAAACATTCCGCCACAAACTTTTGAATATCAGATTTAAGGCCATCCCAAAAAAATTCTTTCTTCACCCTGTGGTAAGTTTTTAAAAATCCTGAGTGTCCTCCTAAAGGAGAAATGTGCAATTCCAAAAGAATCTTTTGTTTTAGTTGGGAATTCTTGCAAATATATAAGCGATCTTTGTACCATAAGGAATCATTTTTCCAACTAAATGTATCAGATGTACTAGGATCTTGCTGCAACTTTTGAATGAGTGTCCACACTTCTTCGTCCTTCTTCCATTCATCCCTTGCTTCGGTTATCCAATCTGGTTGGATAGTAGAAATGGCACAAAGCAATGCTTCCACCTCTTCATTCTTTCTTGAGAGTGCATCTGCAACAACATTAAGCTTTCCTTTTTTGTAGATTATTTCAAAGTCATAACCCAACATCTTTGTGACCCATTTTTGTCGCTCTTCTGAAGATAGTCTTTGTTCCAAAAAGTGTTTAAGACTATCATGATCAGTTTTTACCTTGAAGTGTCTTCCCATTAGGTATGTTCGCCATTTCTTTAGTGCATGCAGTATTGCTAACATTTCCTTCTCATAAATAGGTTTCTGTAAATACTTTCCTTTGATTGGACGACTTTCAAAAGCAATGGGTCTTCCTTCCTGCATTAAAACTGCACCAATTCCATTTCCTGAGGCATCACATTCCACAATAAAGGTTTTTGTGAAGTCTGGTGTAGCTAAGACGGGTGCTAGGCACATTGCCTCTTTAAGACGTTCAAAGGCCTTAGTTGCTTCAGGAGTCCATGAAAATGCATCTTTCTTCAATAATGTTGTTAGAGGTGCTGCTATTCTCCCATAATTCTTAACAAACTTGCGATAATACCCTGTTAACCCGAGAAATCCTCGCAACTGCTTTATGGTTGTGGGGACTTTTCATTCCTTAATGGCTTTAATTTTGTTAGGGTCTACTTTAACACCCTCGTGAGATACAATATGACCCAGATATTCCACCTCTTGTACTCCAAAGAAACATTTGGATGTTTTTGCATATAATTGTTTCTCCTGCAATAGTTTGAGCACCCTGTCAACATGTTCAACATGATCCTTCCAAGACCTACCGTAGATTAGTATATCATCAAAAAATACTAGCACAAATTTTCTAAGGAAGGGTTTGAAAATGGAATTCATCAACCCTTGAAATGTAGAAGTTGCATTGGTAAGGCCAAAAGGCATGACCAAAAATTCATAATGACCCTCATGAGTTCGAAATGTTGTTTTTGGAATATCTTTAGTCTTCATTCTAATTTGATGATATCCTGAATGAAGATCCAACTTGGTAAAATAAATTGCTCCATGTAATTCATCCAATAATTCATCAATCACAGGAATGGAAATTTATCTTTAATGGTGAGCTTATTGAGCTCCCTATAATCCGGACACATTCGCCATGATCCATCCTTCTTGTGTACCAATACTACAGGAGCAGAGAAAGAACTTTGACTAGGTTGAATTATACCCGCCTCTAACATTTCTGCAATCATACGTTCAATTTCACTCTTTTGGACGTAAGGATATCTATAAGGCCCGATGTTTGGAGGAACACTTCCTGGAATCAAATGAATAGCATGATCATGATCATGAATAGGTGTGAGTCCTTTGGGAGTTTCAAACACCTTGGAATGATTGTCCAAGACTTGTTGGAGATCTGCAGAAATAGATGATTTTGATGTTGGAACTTCTAGTGAGCATAATTATGCAATTACACCTCGTTGTTCTTTCTTTAGAAGCTTTGTCGTGACATTAGAGCTTATTATCTTTCTCGGCTTCCTTGCAATACCCCATAATTTGACTTCCTTTCCTTCTGAAAAAAATTTCAAGAAAATTTCTTGAAAATTAAAAGCTACCGTCCCCAAAGATTGTAACCATTGTACTCCTAGTACAACATCAGCACCTCCCATAGGAATGGAAAGCATTGGACTATTCAATACATATCCCCCCATGGTTAGCTTGATATTATGGCATTTTCCAGAGCAATTTATAGTTCCTCCATTTGCAACCATCACTTGACATTCTGGTGCTGGGTATAGGAAACAATTTAATTCCTTGGCTACCTTACACTGAATAAAATTATGGGTGCTACCTGAATCAATCAACACTATTACCTTTTTCTTCTTGATATGTCCTTCTATCTTGAGAGTTTGAGGAGTGGTAATTCCTGCCAATGCATTACACAATATGGTTGGACTCATTTCTTCCTCTTCTAGGGCTGGTTCCTAGTGTATATCCTCTTCTTGTTCATTTTCTTCTTCCTCTTCACAATCTATGTAAAATAATTTCTTCTCAGCACACTTATGACCTTTAGTGTATTTGCTATCACAACTGTAGCAAAGCCCTTTTGCTCTTTTTTCTTCCAATTTTTGTAGTGTCAACCTTGTAGGTTGTGGAAATCTAGGAGTAGCAACACTTCCCTCTTTATAGAAGTGAGTGGTAGGCTTCCTTGTCGCCATAATTTTACATTCAATTTTTCTTGCCAACCTGAATGCCTTCTCCAATGAATCAGGTTCCAAAATGCGAACTTCATGTTGGATGTTATCCTTTAAAGTACCCATGAAGAGATCAATCATGTGTTCCTCTGGAATATCAGTTACCCTTATATTCAATTTTTGGAAGTCCTCAATGTGCTCCCCCACTAAACCCTTTTGTTTGAGATTTATCAATTGGCTAAAGAAGGTGTTGCTCTTTGTATTCTCATAATGTGCTATCATTTCCTCCATAAAAATTGACCAAGTGACAATTTTTTTACGGGAGCAAAGCCATCGATACCATACAAATGTATTTTGTTCTAAATGTAAAGTTGCAATGTGTACCTTTTGTGTGTTTTGCACATTATGGAGATCAAAATATTGCTCCATCTGTAGTATCCATGTTACAGGATCCTTTCCATCAAAATTTTTCATATCCATTTTTGGAACATGGTGGTTCTTCCCTCCAACGTTAGAGTTTATGAAATCACGATTAACATTTATTTTTTTCTCATCATGAGTTTCCTCTACTATCTTTTCACCATTAGGAAACATTTCCTGTATCAACTTTGTCAAACCTTCCATGTCTGTTTTTAGATCATTCTTCATATTTTCCATCTTAGCTTCCATGTCATCCATCTTAGATTCCATGCCGCTTACATGCCATCCATCTTAGATTCCATGCCATTCTTCAAACCATCCATGCCTTTCTTCAAACCATCCATCTTATTTTCACGCCTTTCTTCAAAACTTCCATGTCATTTTTGTTTTCATGTTGCACTTGCTCTTGTAATTTTGATATGTCATGTTGCCATTCGTCTCATGAAATACAAGAGAGCCTTCTAAAGGCTTAATGGGTGTTGAATTATTTTTAGGCCATTTGAGAATCCAATACCGAGCCTATTCTATAATATGCCCTTGAATCAATTCAACTTTGATTCTTCAAACAAGACTTATAACTAAAAAATAAAAATAAATAAATAAATAAATAAAAATAAATAAAAATAAATAAATAAAAAATAAAAATAAAAATAAATAAATAAATAAAATATATAAAATAAAAATAAAAAAAATAAAAAAAAATAAAAAAAGTACACACCTTTTACTTGCTTTTGAGAATCTCGATATTGAAATTGAATTATCTCTACAATTGTAGAACCTCAATATCTGAAATTCAGCCCTGTAGTAGCCCTATGAAGCTTCTTTCAAATGCCATAGGTCTGATCTAATTTGGATTCCTCAAGGAAAAGTTATGTCTAATCTCCCACAATGACCCAATTTTGGACTGGTTCAGTAGAGCGAACTTGTACGACTTGCCACATGTCACTGTTTCCTCCTTTGGTTCTAAAATTGATAGACCAAAAACTACAGTCTGTGTACTTATGGCCACTTTTTACAACATTCCAATCTGATACTCAGAGAGAGAGATATGAAGATTTTCCCACGATCACCTCTTTGAGATGAAATTCAGAAGCCTCAAAAAGCACTAACTTCCACAGATCATATATCCAAAAATATTGCGAACCAATTTCTGAAATTTTGTGATGATGTTCCTCAGGACTGCAGCTTCACACTCTAACAATTTCAGCTTCTGAACCTTCATATAAAAAACGTTATTATGAAAATACCATGATGACCAAATTCAGGAGCCTGCAAAATGACCTAATTTGCACAGATCATATCTCTGAAAATATTGCGAACCAGGCTCTGAAATTTTTTGAAGATGTTCCTCAAGATTTTGGCTTCGCACTCTAAAAATTTTAGATTCTAAACCTTCGTATAAAAAAAATTATAGCAAAAATTCCACGATGACCTATTTGGAGCAGCGAAACCCTAGAATCTCAAAGCTCTGATATCAAATGTTGTGAAACCAGCTCCAAAAAGAGAAGAAAAGAGATATCAACGCCTTATAAATAAGCCACTTCGAGGGGGAAACCTCCAATACATTACATGAATGAAAAATTCTTGGATGATTCAAATTATAAAACCTCCTTTCTATATATAGGAGTCCATGGGGCCCAATGTAATCCTAGTGGGGCCACAATGTAATCCTAGCCGACCTAACAATAATAATTTAAGGGCACAATAATAACAATATGGGGGTTACAAGGGTACAATAATAACAATAAGGGGGTTACACTAACAATAATAAGGGACTATACTAGTAATATAGGGACCTAACATTGGATAGGCAAGGTTTGTGCCAACCATTTTACCAGGACCTGAGCTTTAGGATTGTGTTGATTGTTTTGATCGTTGTCTTTTATTTGAACTTAGAAACCACTCTCTCATCCTGGATAGGAGAGCTTTTTTACCAACCCTTGTGCTAGGACCCGAGCATTAATATTGTGTTGAGTGTTTCAATTTAATTAAGGTCTCTTAGATTGCATGACCAGGGGAACAAAGCCAAGGGGCAGAGGGAGACCCCCAAAATGCGCAGGTGGTATAGGTTGAGGAAGGAAGGATCAACACAATCTAGGGCCCAATCACGATCAATAAGAACTTCTCAATATGACAACTATGGGAAATACTTTTAATGTTCTAGGTCCTCTTTGACATAATGATTGGGTAGTCAATTTATCTTTGTTTATCTATAAACATAATCTTTTTTTAAGGAATAATTATGCAAAGATAATTTCATCATGCCAACTTTCAACTTTCCTAATTTTTAAAGTCCTCGATATTGTAAAATTTATGATGATGACCACAAAGTTGTACTTAAATATTTCCGCCACTATCTAATGAATTGTTCCTTAACCCCAATCTTAACAAAGAAAAAATTTATTTATCAACATTAATTTTAAGGTTATTAGTTTTTGAGAAGAAAATTTACCTAAGTTGAAAATAGTTACTAAAAAACTTGTTATGCCATCCCTAGCTCTTCAGGAGCTGACCAGCCACCCCATCTATTAAGTAACCTTTTGTTGATTAATAACAACCATAGTTTAATTTTAAACATAAATATTCAACTGGAGGATAGGAGGTCTCATCACGCGCTGACCTACCATAATCATAGGTCCTAATAGAGTGACATTACCACTACTGGTCACCAATTCAGGGTGATGGCCTTCGGTCATAAAGCTGAAGGACAAGAGGTCTCATCATGAGCCGACTTGTTCACTTTTGTTAGCTCTTGTGAATGGAATTTTTATTAACTGGTTACTAAGCCAAAACAATGATCTTCAGTAGAAATCTAAGTAAATTGAAATGTTTTATTGATTTTTGGGCAGCATTAGATGTGCTCAAGCTCTGAAACTTTGTGGAGGGGCTAGAATACATGAGATATCGAAGACCCAAAAATCCTTTGGATAAATTCCACCTAGAGCTTAAGTTATTCAAATAATTAATTATTTTAAATGGAGCCTAAGTTAAAACTTAGGGAATTTAAATAATTAAAGTGAATTAATTTAAACATGTGGGTGAGAAGCTTATAAGTGACAAAGATCAAGTCTTTTATAATCTTAGTCTTCGATTAGACATTAGATCAGGGCCGTTGATTCATCAATAGGAAAAGTATAAAGGAAGGCTTGAGGGTCAGTTGGAGAACACACATAGAGACTGAATTTAGAGATCGAATTCTTCTGACAGAGCAGTTCTCAGACAAATATTAGATGTTGAGTAATTCATTGCAGTGAGAGGAATTTCGGCAGTGGGTCTTCAGTCCAAGGCCGGGAATACAAGTGCAGAGAGGCATATCAACACCAAGAGAGACAATGCAACCCTTGAGAGGGTGACACAGGTCCAGCAGGGCTCACGCAGAGCCAGATGGGTGACGCAGAGCCAGAGGGGGTGACACAATCACTTTATTTACTGTGTTGGGGTTTCTATGAGGCATATTGGGCATCCATTCAGTGAATCAATTTCTGAGCCGGGAAGGCTCACGACAAGGGTGATGCAGCCATTACAGGAGGTGACATAGCCTCAGCATAGAGCTTCTTGTAGCCATCGATGTGTAGCACTAGGGAAAGCAAATTCACCTTGGGGTTTCTTCATTCTGCTGATAGATCGGCCAAAATATCTGTCTCCGGATAGAGGTACTTCTGCCAAGGATTTTATTTGTTGGTTGAGTCGGATTTTGCACCCTAGATTGTATTCAGAAATCTGCATAGTAATATAAACCCTCATAACTGTTGCATTGATTTTCCTACGTTGGGTTTTTCCATGGACATTTGTCCAAAATTAAGTGTGTCCTTTATCTGAATGCTTCATTTTTTTTCAGTACTTGATTTGTATAATTTTGTAGGCTGCAATGTATTTGCATTATAAAGTATTGATAAAATAACCTGTAAATTTAATAACACAAGTAGGTAATGCAAATCAGATTTCTGCAGTAGGATTTATGTGGCTTAGATTCAGAAATTTTCACATAGTATCGGAGTTGTTGCAGATCAAGTAGAGATGAAGCCATCAACGAAAGGGCAAAGAAAAATTTGTTGCAGGAAATTCGTTGCCCTGAGTGACCACGCTAAACCATAAAGAGGCAAAGGAAGGGTGACACAGTCACCATAGGGGCTCATGTAGAGCCTATGTCAGCCAGCTAGGGTGATGTTGTAGCTTCAGGAGGCAGCGCAGTGCTTGTTGGGCTAGCGTAGAGGTTTTGAGCCTCATTTTTTTCTGGTTGTCGTGGCTAGAGGAGCAATTCAATTCTCTTCCGGAGTTGCTGGTGGGGCATTGTTTTTTTTGGTACAGAACAGTGTCTAGTGGGGCAGTGGAAAAGTAGAGGGAAGCAGTTCCTCAGAAGACATCTTGCAAAGAAGTCTATATCCAGTGTTGATCAGTAGCAAAGAGTGATCGGAGAGGGATGTTTCGACATCAGTTGGCCGAAGAATTTTCGTGAAAGAAATTGATTTTCAGAGGGATATTGTTCCTTATATGGTTTCTAGTGCTAAAGAAACCCAGATCCGAGTTTTTTTGGGGCAACAAAAAAAGAGGGAGAAGAGAAATAGCTCGACATTTTCTTGTTGAGAAGAGATGGACGCACATGGACTGAGGTATCACGACAAGCTGGATGGAAAATCCAACTTTGTCATTTGGAAGGCCAGGATCCTGTTATTTTTGGATGAACATTACATCAAGGATCATGTCTTGAATGCAGTTGATGTTGATCCTCTCACGAAATATGAAGAGGCTCAAGCGAAGGCAAAATTCTTGATCATGGACAAAGTCAAGGATCATGTGATCCCACATGTTTTGAGAAGAACACAACAATGGAAATGTGGAATTCCTTGACCACTTTTTACCAGGGAACTTCCGTTTAGCAGAATATGTTACTTGAGAATTAGCTTAGATTATTCTAGATGTAGAAGGGAGAATAGATCGACGCCTTCCTTATCATATTGAAAGCAATCTGAGATCAACTTGCTTCGGTAGGGCCTACACCAGATGAGGGTCTTATGGTCAGGATTTCCCTGAATGCAGTCTCTGAATAGTGGGAGGACTTTTTCCAATGAATTTTGGGTGGAGCAGCTCTTCCAAACTGGGAAGAGATGTGGGCAGATCTTTGACAAGAAGAGATCAGAAGGATGACCAAGGCCAGAAGCAGCAGAACGGGGATCAAAATCAAGGAGGAAGAGGAAGATGCAGCTCTCACATCTAAGGGAAAACATCGGTAGTAGAGAAGGAAGAAGAAGGACCTCTCTAAGGTCAGATGCTTCAGGTGTGGAGAATTAAGACATTTCGCCACACAGTGTCCTCTCAATAAGAAGGGCAAAGAAGAATCTAACTTGAAGGTTTCTGCAGTGAAGGATGATGATGGGGATGATGACGATATTGCCATGGGTGCTCATGTTCCTTGAGAGGAGAGGTGGGGCGACATAGATCTATAACTCTTTTGAACTTTAGTGAAGGGCAGGATCCTTGAGGTGCCTAAACTCTTATATCACATACAGCTATAGGAGCCCTTAATGACGATAGTAGAATGACCGGTGTGACTGGGTGTGAGAGATGATGGAGTGACAGTGGTAGAGCTAGAGTGTCGAAGTCTAAAGTGGTGCAGAGCAGAGGCAGCAACAACGCAGTGCACGTAGGTACAATGAAGTGCAGAGCAGCAACAATGCAAAGGCATCAGAGGGTTAGCGCAGATTAACAACAGAGGTAGTTCAAAAATCAAGTTGTATCCAGGCTAACCAATATGTCAGTTTTTGGGTTGTCGTTCAGTTTTTTAACTCTCATTAACTGATTTGCAGTGAAGCAGTTAGCAGTGGCAGTGCTATGGGCAGCATGATGCAGAATTTGAGATGGAGCTACAATACAGATGAGGTAGTGATAAGTGGAAATTTTATGGGAAGTAGTATAGAAGGAAGCAGTGCAGTGGATTAGGGGCATCAGTCGAGCATCAACAACGTAGAGGATCGATGCCATGGATTAGGGTAATGCTTTTGGTGAAGAAGTATTTCTAGAGCACATTCCTCACTAAGAGGGAGTGTTGGGTTTTGGGTTATATCAGATGTCATCTAGATTCGAAACTTTGTGGAGGGGCTAGAATACATGAGATCTCTAAGACCCAGAAATCGTTTGGAGAAATTCCACCTAGAGCTTAAGTTATTTAAATAATTAATTATTTTAAATGGAGCCTAAGTTAAAACTTATGGAATTTAAATAATTAAAGTGAATTAATTTAAACATGTGAGTGAGAAGATTATAAGTGACGAAGATCAAGTATTTTCTAATCTTAGCCATCGATTAGATATTATATCACAGGCGCTCTTTCATCAACAAGAAAAGTATAAATGAAGGCTTGAGGGTCAGTTGGAGAACACATGCAGAGACTGAATTTAGAGATCGAATTCTTCTGACAGAGCAGTTCTTGGAAAAAGATAAGATCTCAGTAATTCAATGCAATGGGTGGAAGTTCGGCAGTGGAACTTTAGTCCAAGGCCAAGAATACAAGTGCAGAGAGGCATACCAGTACCAGGAGAGACATTAAAACCATTAAGAGGGTGACGCAGAGCCAGTAGAGCTCACATAGAGCCAGAGGGGGTGACATTGTCACTTGAGCAGTTGCGTTGGGGTTTCTGTGAGGCAGATCAGGAGGCCATTTAAAAAATTGATTTATGAGTCGGGAAGGCTCACAAGGAGGGTGACGCAACCACTAGAGGAGGTGACGTAGTCTCATTGTAGATCTTGTTGCAAGCATCACTGCGCAGCACTTTGGACAGCGCAATCACCTTAGGGTTTCTTCATTCTATTGTTGGATGAGCCAAAATATCTGTCTCTGGATAGAAGTACTTCTATCGAGGATTTTCTCTTTTGGGTGAGCTAGATTTGGCACCCTATATCGTATTCATAAATCTGCATAATAATATAAACCCTCAAAACTGTTGCACCAGTTTTCCCACATTGGGTTTTTTCCGAGGACATTTGTCCGAAAATAAGTGTGTCCTTTGTCTGAATTCTTCATTTATTTTTCAATAATTTATATATATAATTGTGTAGGTTGTAGTGTATTTGCATTAGTATTTTACTGAATTATTCAGAAAATAACTTGTAAATTTAATAACACAAGCTGGTAATGCAAATTAGATTTATGCAGTAAGATTTATGTGGCTTAGATTTAGAAATTTTCACATGTTTTTGTAACTATGTACTTATTTCTAATAGATGGGACACTGGCATCTCAATGGATTAAAAATAAATCCCTGTCAAGGCTATGGATGTCTGTTGGTAGCAGTGGCCATGCCTATGGTATAGAAGTTAATTTAATACTATGATGTACTTGGTTACCTTGTTTTCTCAAAACTAATTGCCAATAGAGCCTATTGTTGCATATATAAGGTTTGCTATAACTCATGGTTCATGGGGTAATATTTAATTAGTTTTTAGATGATGATGGATATGGTTTATATCTATTATTGAGCTATAAATATTTACTTTACATGTCAAGGATGAAAATTTTAGGATATTTGATATTTGACATTTTGTATCATCTAATCTATCATTCCTTTATTCTACAGGTTTCATATATTTAACCAAAGATAGTTTCTTTGCCGAATTAGTCTCCATTTATTTGTAACTTAAAAAACTATTATTTTGGGGTGGAATAAAGAGGCCTAATTCTGATTGTGAACAACAGGTAATTGGTCAAGATCTTGAGAAGCAAAGACTAAGATAACTAATTTTCACAATTTCTATGTTCATAACAACTAAATCTTATGGGTATAGGGAATGCATATTTTCCCTTCGTATCCATTATTTTATCCCATGACATTCACAACATGATTATGTCACTTTTATATATAATGGAGTAATTGAGGTGATGAATTACCAATTAAGGATACTCATGAGATGTGTTATAGAAATCTTGATGACAGGGAAACTAATCAGTTTGGGGGAAGGAAGCCCTACTACACTTTCTGATTACTTTCTTTCAGCTTGCATGGCTTTGACCTTCCGCATCACTTTCAGCATCAACTCATCGTACATTAGCTTCAACAAATTTTAGTCCATACATGTCATTCCACATTTTACAGAGGTAAAAATTGAGGTAAAATAGCATAAGTTTTTTATTTATTAAATTTTAGAAGAATGTCATGAAAAACAAATGAGCATTATTCACTCATATTTTTCAACCATTATTTCCCCTCTTTACCACCTCCCATTTTTTAGAGACACAAAAGCTTTTAGTTCAGGAGAGTGTTACTTCTATTAATTTATTTATCATGACCATGTCATTACTATTATTTATCATCCATCGATCTCCTTATTCATTTTCAAAACCTCCCTTATTCCATGTTGTTATACACCAAGCAAAGATTTCAATAATGATTGTAGCAACCACCTCAATTCGTTTTGTAGTGTAGCATGAGGGCATGCTAATTCTGCAGTTTGGGGGAAGAGTTTCTATGCATGATGGATGTTTTCTCATTTATTCCTCATTTAAGGAATACAATTTCATTTTTATACAGTGCATAAATTGATTTGTGTATATCTTTAAAACTATCAACTGGATTCTTGATATTTTTGGACAACTAAGAGGTATCATTAAAATATACAAACCCACAAATTTTCAAGCTAAACTAGTTGTAAGACTCCAGAAATCATGCATTGTCACCTAAAACCATTTTTATTATATATCGAGATCTATGGATCATATAGCCCTGATTTTTGGAGTGGAGAGGCATTAATATAGTAGAAATATTCTTGCAAAATTTCAGTAAGATCTTATTTGTAGTCTTTTGAGAAAATGGTTAATGAAGTTTGTTGTTACTTGTATCATATTTTGCTACAACTTCATATAAACATGGTTGAAAGTCAATGTGAAAATTTTTGTAGCTTCACCAACATTGCTAGAATTGAAAAACTATTGTTTTAAATAAGCATTTGGTGAAGAAGCCTTTTGTTCCATCAATATCATGAGCTTGGGTGAGCATTTTGATTAATTTATTATAACTTGGTTGGTACAGAGGCCTTGTGTTGCATGAGGACATGCAAGATGTTTAGTTTGGGGGAGATGTTGGGCCACTAATTTTCATTATTATTATCACTTCTCAACATCCATTTCTACTATTCTTTTACCACATCATTTATCATAATTTATCATATAATTCCATTTCATAATTATTTATGCTCTTGTGGAAAAGTAATACTTGTTCTTTTTTATTTTTAATAAATTGATGATTATTATGCATGATTTTTCCAATGATGGTTTATTAATTTGTTATAACATTGCTCTCGATTTTAGCCTCCAATATCTCTTCCAGAATGAAAATTTGGTCTTCAAGTCATAATTAAATATTCGAACTCAGAAATTCGTTGGGATAAAAAGTGACAGTTTTGCGTTGGACATTTCGGGAAAATGAATATGAATCTTGAAAATATGAGACACGGGCTTTGCACATAACGGACCAAATTAGTTTTTCAATGAGAAGTTTTCCAAAATTCGGTTCGGACTGAGAGAAAAAAAAGGTTCTTCCAGGGACATTTTCGTAGATTTTTTGTTGTGACCATTTTCCAAATTGCCCCAATTACAATACCAGATTTGACTTGTTCCAGCTGTATCATGATGGAAAGATCTTTCAGATCTCATATTTATTATTGAGATTTTGTAATAAATCTAAATTGTAAGGGAAATCATTTTGTAATCAGTTTGTTGTAAATTTCCATTTGTTTTTTGTGTATTTAAAAGACACAAATCAAAGAGAAAAGGGGGATAACACATATAGAGCAGATCAGATATTGAAGGATATTCCTTTACACTGTAACAACAAAACTACAGTTTGTAATATTTTTATGAATTAATACGAGTACTGACATATCGTTAACTTGGTGTGATCTATAATCTTCAGCCATGACCCTGATCGAAGATTTGGGCCCACTCTTTCGTTCAGATGTTGTTGAAATATAGTTCATGTGGTTTAGGTTTGTATTTTACAGGTATCGTTAATGTTTTATGATTGTTGTTTATTTCTATGTTGTTATTTAGTTTTGTTGTTACTCTGATTGTTGTTTATTTCCATGTTGTTACTGAGAATCGCTCTTACTCTTGATTGTTGTTACTCAAAGTTGACATTATTTAAGATTGTTGTTATTCAATTGTTAATTTCTATTAGATTAATTTAGAACACTTTTGGGCCAACAACTTTGGATTCCATAATTGATCAATGCTGAGTAGGGAACCTGTAGCCTGCATAGATATTGCATGATAACCTTGAAATAACTAGAAGGACCTCGGGTTGAAAATAAATGTAAAAAAAGGGTTTGAATCTATAAACCGATATTAGGATCCCAACAGTAGGATAGCGAGCCACGTACTTTGTGAGGGAGAATTTACCCAGACATAAGTATTGGTTCCTTTCTCATATCTCCTTGGACAATTTGTTGGTGATTTCTAGGTCAATTACATGCTCTAAGAGTGCTCCTCACTCAGGTCGAAGTTCCCTTGCATGTGGTCTACATAGTAGTTTTCCTAGGCAGCGCACTTTCTGCTGGAGCTAATTGTGGGGAGGCTTGGCTGAGGGAATTTTGGGCTAGGTTGATTTGTGAAGTCGAGAAGGGTGATTATGGGAGATTTATCAATATTTTGGAGGGTTGCAGAGACAAAATTTTCTACAAGTTATAATTTCTTGTCAGTGGAGAAGGGCTTGGAATTTTGGGGTGATTTTGGAGCGTCAAACTAGAGCCAACCCTTTCTGGATTTTTATGGGTTTTGGGTGGGAAATTTGGAGTTAATTTGGCAGAATTTTGTATATAGTTTGGAGGCACAAAAAAGGGTTCCACTCAGCCAACAATGCATAAATTCTAGGGCCAGTGGAGGACCCTCTGGAGGAGTCCTTTCCCATGCATGCAGAGAACATTCCTTCACCTGGGGTTGTCTAGCTTTCCTTGGAATTCCCAAGTTCACACATTCTTGCATTGTACTCCTCTTATATATATATAATAACGTGGTTGGTTTTGGAGAAATTTCGGTGTAATTTTTGGGTGTTTAATGGTTTGCTGAATTTTATAATTGTACATGTGTTGTTGCTTAATATCACTATAAATTTTTCCTATTAGAAATATTACAATGATATCAACGCATGTTCCTGGCCAGCGTGGGGAACAAGAGAAGGTGATGCCAACAAGGTACCAAGGAGTGGTTTCCCATAGGGGTCGCGGAAGAGGAAGATGTAGGGGTCGAGGTAGAGAGCGAGAACCAAACCCATTTTCTAATGTTGAGGTAGAAAACATCAAGGTCCACATGTGAAAATTTCTGAATACATTAATGTAGAAATCCTACTGTAGTATCTTGGTTTACTTCCCCTACTTATGATTAAGTTATACAAGTTATTTCTAGAAAATACGAAAGTAAACACAACTAAAAGCCTACACATATAAAGATCATTTACTGAATAATATGCTCATTCAAACAAAGTGACACATAGATTTTTCAGACAATAGTCCCTGGAAAAACCCAATGCGGGAAAACCGGTGCAGCATATATGAGGGTTTATTATTATTATGTAGAGTCTGAGTATATCAAATCTGTGCACCCAACTAGTTAACCTGACAGAGAAAATGATGGATCTGCAGCAATCCCTACTGTTATGAGACCAAAAATCTAACTGATCCACACCCTCAAATAGGATTTACAAGACTCAGTTAATTTATGGCCCTAGAAAACCCAACGATGCCCCTAAAGCCCTAGCGTCAGCCCTGCTAGGCTCTGCGTTCCCCTATGCTACTTAGAAGGGGACTGCGTAACCCTAGACTAGGTGACGTAGTCCTTACGCTACCTCTGGAGGCCTCTGTGTAACCCTGAAGGGCCTCTGAAGCTTCAGTGCTACCCCTCTTGCGCCTGCTTATCGGCTGAAGCTGTGTTGCGCAGTAGCTACATAATTGTTGTTGTCGCTGCCCTTGCTCCTCGGCGCTAACCTTGATTGTTTTTCCTGTACCTATTGCTGACTCTTGTCTCTGGGATTAAATCATCCCCTCAGCCAATATTACCCCTCGCTGCAGAAAAATCTTCTGGAAATTCTTAACAAACTCACCCTAGAATTTCAGCTCTGCCTCCGTGTGTGTGTCTCCAACTGACCCTCAAGCCTTTCTCTTATACTTTTATGTTGAACACATCAACGACCGTGATAAATATCTTATCGATTTTTGAGATTAGAATTCTGCTTGATCCACGTCACTTAGAACATTTCATCACATGTGTTTAATTAATTCACTTTAAATTTTCTAATTTCCTAAGTTTAGACTTAGGGTCCCCATTAAAAAAATTAATTATTTGAATAACTTCATATGAAATTTATTCAAACTCTTTATGCATTTTGTAGGTGATGTGTTTCTTAGCCCCTCCACCAAGTTTTAGGACTAGAGCACATCCAATGCTACCCCAAATACAAAAAATCTAAACACTCCCTCTTAGCACAGAGTGTGCTCTAGCAATACATCCACATCATGTATCACAAGATCTTGGCATTGATCTTTGTGTTGTTGATTCTTGGCCTATTTCCCTCCATTCACTGCGTTGCTGCTCTATGTACTACTGCCCATGTCACTGCCACTAACACTGCCACATCTGTACTGTAGCTCCCTCTCAACTTACTGCATCATGGTGCCCATAGCACTGCCACTGCTAACTGTTGCATTGCAACTCAGTTGCTGAGAAGTAAGCAACTAAAAGACTCCTTCCCAATCATTGATAGACAATTCAGGTTGCATCCCATCACTGAAACTCCCTTGGTTTCTTCTTTATGCTATCCTCCTGAAGCCACTTCACTGCTACAGCTCTGCATTGTGTAAGCACTGCCTCTCTCCACTTTTGAAGTCCCATCAGCCTCTCCGCTGCTATCTCTATGTTGTTGTTTCTTCTGCACTGCGATGCTCCCCCTACAAAATCTCAGCACTTCTCTCCTCTTCACTGTGAACTTTTGCATCCATCTACTTGTCCCGCTACCGTCTTCAGGCTCCCGTAGCTTGTATGTGATCCAAGAGTAGGGTTGACTCAAGGATCCCTCCTTCTTGATCTGTAGCTTCTCTACAGATCCATGACACCCCACTTATGTGGTGCATGAGAATTCATGGCTAAGTCATCATCACTCCCATTGTCCTTTGTTGTTGCAGCCTTGGAATCAGAAGCTCCTTTGTCCTTCTTCTTAGGAAAAGTGTTGGCGAAGTGTCCAAGTTCGCCACAGTTAAATCACCAAACCTTGTATAAGTCCCTCTTCTTCTTCCCTTGTTGCCTTTGTTCCTTCAATGCAAGGGTTGCATCATCTTCCTCTTCTTTCTTTACTCTGGTAGTTCCACTACTATTGTTTTGCATCTTGGTGATCCTCATGATATCTTCTTGGCGGCGAATTTCCCACATGTCTTCCCAGGATGGTAACATTGCTCTGCCCAATATGATTTGTACAAGCGTTTACCATTACTCGGTGACTGCATTCAGGGCATTCCTTACCAAGAGCCCTTCGTCCAAAGGTGCACCCATGGCAATCAGTTGATCCTGAATATTCTGTAAACATAAAAGGAAGGGATCCACCTCCTCACCCTTCTGCATTTGGAACAGCCTCATCTGATTCTCTAAAATAATCTTTCATTGAAAAGAGCTTCCTTGATACATGGCCTCTAAAGCGGTCCACATCTCATTTTTTGTCTTCTTTACGGCAATGTGTGGCATGACATGATCCTTTACTCCGTCCATAATCAAACACTTAGCCCACGCTTGATTTTCATTAAATTTCTTCACAGGATCAGGATCTATAAGCTTAGCTAGGACATTCTCTGCATGGTTCTTGATGTCGTACTCATTCAGGACTAATAGGATCATGTCCCTCCAGATGACGTAGTTGGACATACTGTCCAACCTATCCTGATCTCTCGGCCCATTAGAATCCATCTAGCTCAAATTTGATGGAAACAATACTCGTCTACCTCTTTCTGTGGCAATATAGAAATGTTGGATCTGGGTTTCTTGGTGACTAGAAACCCTCTAGAAACTGCTCCTTCTGAAAATTGATTTCCCTATTGGAAATCTTCAGCCAAAATAATCAGACATCCAATCTCTTGATCTAATCTCATATTTGTTTGGCTCAGATCTGTTGAGTGACTGTATTCCTCCCACTATTTGTTTACATAGCTAAGCATAATTTATGCATAGCAGAATCTCCACCACACCAGCACTACTGAAGAATTGAAGCACTCCTTTCAGATCTCAACAAACAAACAAGAATATTGGGTTGCGTCCATCTGTATGACCTATGTGTGAGGAGACTAGCCTAGTGCAGCCTATGCGCTACTCAGAAGTGGATTGTGTAACCCCATAATGGGTGATGCAGTCCTTACGTTGGCCTGATTAGCCTTTGCGTAAGCCTAAATTCCTTCTGAAGCTGTAGTGCTGCCCCTCTCTGGATCTGTGCCCTCCTCCTGCTAAGCTGCCCTCTCAGGATTTATGGTGCTTCCACTACTACCCTACAAAAAAAATTTCTTCAGCTGAGTTGCTGGAGATTTAGCTTGATCTGCGATCGCTCTGATACCATGTGAAAATTTATAAATACATTAATGCATAAATCCTACTGTAGTATCTTGGTTTACTTCTCCTACTTGTGATTAAGTTATAAAATTTATTTCCAGAAAATACCGAAGTATAGACCATTTACTAAATAATACGCTCATTCAAACAAAGTGACACACATATTTTTCGAACAATAGTCCCCAGAAAAACCAAATGTGGTAAAATAAATGCAACAGATATGAGGGTTTATTATTATTACGTAGAATCTAAGTAAAAAAAATATGGGCACCCTATTGGTTAATCCGACAGAGAAAATGATCAATCTGCAGCAATCCTTGTTGTTCTGAGACCAAAAATATAACTGATCCAGACCCTCAAATGGGATTTACAAGACTCGGTTAATTTATGTCCCTAGAAACCCCAGCGCTACCCGTGAAGCCCCAACGTCAGTCGTGCTAGGCTCTGCGTGCCCTTGTGCTGCTCAGAAGGGGACTATATAACCCCAAACTAGGTGACGCAGTCCTTACGCTGCCTCTAGAGGCCTCTACGTAGCCCTAGAGTGCCTTTGAAGCTTCAGCGCCGCCCCTTCTGGGCCTGCGTAGTGGCTAAATTTATGTTGCGCAGGTGTTGTGTAGCTATTATTGCTGCTACCCTTGCTCCTCCACACTGACCTTGATTTTTGTTCCTCTGCCTCTTGTTGACTCTTGGCTCCAGGATCATATCATCCCCTCAACCAATACTACCCCCCGCTGCATAAAAATATTCTAGAAATTCTTAGCAAACCCACCCTATCATTCCAGTTTAGACTCTCAGCTCTACCTCCGTGTGTGTGTCTCCAGTTGACCCTCAAGCCTTTCTCTTATACTTTTTTGTTTAACACATCAATGGTTGTGTTTAAATCTCTTATCAATGGCTGAGATTAAAATATTTCTCAATCCACATCACTTAGAACATTTTAGCACATGTGTTTATTTAATTCACTTTAATTTTTCTAATTTCCTAAGTTTAGAGTTAGGGTCCTCATTAAAAAAATATTTATTTGAATAAATTCAACACTAGATGAAATTTATCCAAAATATTTATGGGTTTTGGAGGTGATGTTTCTTAGCCCCTCCACCAAGTTTTAGGGCTAGAGCACATCCGATGCTACCCCAAATACACAAATTCTCAACATCACATGCATAATTAAGAGGATAACGAGCAACCTAGACAAGGGGGCCAAAACCATATTTTAGAGGAGTTTTTGAAGACCATGATGGACATGATGCAGCAGGTGATAGGCTTATAGGTGAATGGGAGACCAGAGATAGAGAAACAGGGTGATGGGGGTTCTAAAGTCGGAGGAGGAAGTCATACCTATCAGCCCCCAAACACCCCTCTACGTGGACAAGCAGACAATCACACCATGCCTCATTTCATGCATGAGCCAAAGCCCAAGAGGGAGCCAGACCTAGTTGTGGATTTAGTCCACTCAATTGCATCAGGAATTGATGAGTACGATGGGTTGGATTCCAAGATTAAGAGGGTGATGTCCTTTGGGGAGTACATACACCTCAAGGAGAGATGTATTTTTGGGGTCGAAACACATTATAGACGGGGACAGTCAAGATAAGAGGTGCAGAAGATAGCAGGGAATGTTAGATTCGCCAACTTTGATGGGTCGCCTAAGAATTCATCTAGGGCATGGGTTCAAAAGCTAGATACATATTTTCACTTGAATCCCATGTGTGAGACAAATGATATCCGATTTTCTACTCTACACTTGGAGGGTGATGCCCAAGAGTGGTGGTACCATGGGCTAATTACATTGGGGCATATCCACATCAGTTTTGACATGGAGTTCCCCTGGAGGTTGATTGAGATATTTGAGAGGAAGGACCCTGAGCTACACTTCAGGGAGTTGGCCCATCTGAGGTAGGCTGGTAGCACAGAGGCCTATATTTCATATATTCAGAGGTTGTCCATGATGATGACTGACATTTTGGAGGCCTTGTTGATCATATTGTTTGTGGATGGGATTGTTGAGAAATTACGTGGTTGGGTGAGGGCCTACAATCCCACATCATTGATGGACGCCATATCCAGGACCCAGGATATGATTGATGCAATTCCCAAGAACCAAGCCTTAGTTCCCACCAGACTCAACCACCTCAAAGGGATGGATGAGGAGATCAGGAGGGACCTTGGGAGAAGGAAGCTATGCTTCACACGCCAAGAGCCTTCTGCACCAAGACACAAATGCACCAAGGGAAAGTCCCACTACAATGAGGTGTATTCAAATAGTAAGCCAGATGAGGAGGTTGATCTAGGCACAAATCAGAGAGATGAGGGGGCATCGTCATCTGGGGGAGCACTACCACCACCACCCCATAGAGAAGGATCATTTTCTCCATCAGAGGGAGTCCTTGCTTCACTTCGAGGAGTTTCGAAGTACTTGACACTCAGGATCAAAGGGACTGTGTAGGGGCAATGATTGTTGGTTCTAGTGGACATTAGGGCTACCCACAATTTTATCGATGTCTGGATGGTGGAACGGAGGGGCATCCACACAGATAAATTTGAAGGGTTCTTAGTGTTGGTTCCAAGAGATCAGACGATGCAGTGCATGAAATTTGTTTCTAACTTGACCCTAACGATGGGGAACTACTCTGTTAGTGATAATTTCTTTGTTGTTGATGTCCTAGACACCAATGTGGTGATGGTTTTCCAGTGGCTATACTCATTGGGGAGGGTCACCATTGATTGGTAGATGCTAGAGATGGAGTTTACAGGCTCGGATGGGAAGCTCGTAATGCTGAGAGGGTTAAACTCTTATCCACCCTAGACAATTTTTTCTTATTGGATGGAGGCAGATTTACGACATAGGGACATAGAGGGGGCAGAATAGCTCAGGATTATAGAGATGGGGGCCCTAACATGACCTATGCATCTAGACATACTAGCCTTGTTAGAGAGACACTAAGGGGTTTCTAGGGATATTTCTCCAGGAAAACCGCCAAACCGAGGGTTTGAGCATATTATTGAGCTGGAGTAGTGGGTGCACACAGTCATTACTAATCTGTATAGTAATCCCAAAGCCTATCGGGATGATATCGAGAGGGCGATACAGGATTTTTTGATATTGGGGCACATCATGCCCAGTTTGAGTCCCTTTGCTTCTTCCATGGTGTTGGTGAATAAGAAGGATGGGACTCTTCACATGTGCATCAGCTATAGGGCCCTTAAAAAGAAGAAATTGAAAAATAGGTACCTAATTTTGCACATTGATGAGCTGATCGATGAGCTTAGGGGAGTGAGATACTTCTCTAAGATAGGTCTATGCTCAGGGTATCACCAGATCTGGGTGAGGGAATAGGACGTCCCCAAGACAGCCTTTCACTGCCACTATGGACACTTTGAGTTTTTGGTGACGCCCTTCGGGCTAACCAATGCACCGACTACATTTTTGTCTTGTATGAACCATGTGTTTCGTGGGAAGTTGCGGTGATATGCCCTTGTCTTCTTTGATGACATAATTAGCTGTAGTCAAACTTGGGAGGAGCATCTCAAACACTTGGAGGAAATATTTCACATACATGAGTAGAAACAGTTGCATGCGAAGATGTATAATTTTTTTTTTGGGCTTAGGGAGATGTTGTACCTTGGGCACATGATAAGAGAGGATGGAGTGAAGCTACACCAGGAGAAAATTAGGGCCATCCTAGATTGGTCGACGCCTAGGAATGTGACTGAGTTAAGAGGATTTATGGGCATTTCCACGTACTACAGGAGGTTTGTGAGAGGATTATCACAGCTTGCAGTGCCCCTCACAGATTTGACTAGAAATGGGCCTTTGAGTGGATAGAGGTGGCACAGGATGCCTTTGAGTGCATCAAGAAGGTCATGAGAAATTGTCTGGTCTTGGATTTTTCAGATTTCACATGGTCGTTTGTGTTGGAGTGTGATGCCTCGGGTGAAGGGGTTGGATTTGTGTTGACGCAAGGGGGATATCCTATCGCATTTAAGAGTATAAAATTTCTACCCCATGAGCAGTTTTACTCTATTTATGACAAGGATATGTTGGTTGTGATACATGCCCTGGCCAAGTTCAGGAAATATTTGGTGGGCAACCGGTTCAAGGTGAAGACTAACCACAATAGTGTTTGGTTTTTCCTAGAGAAGCAGACATTGTAGGAGAGACAACATAAGTAGGTGAGTAAAATCTAGGCCTACGACTTTGATATTGAGTACATCAACTGAAAGGACAATGTAGTGGCAAATGCCTCTCTTAGAGGCCCATGACACTATCTTTGATGGGCATCACTCTTCATTGGAAGGTTGCACTTTTGGTTGAGAATTACAAGGATAGGAAATCTAGTGAGATATTGGATGGCACATGTGGGTATGAAAGGTTTAGGGTGATGGATGATTTTATATATTATAAGGACAACATCTACTTGGTGCCTGAATCTAAGCTCAGGGATAAGGTAATGCAGGTCGCACATGACTCCCCTCTAGCAGGACACCCAGGGTTCCTCAAGACATATCATGCCATTAGGGAGTGTTTCTCATTGAGGGGACTTAAGGGGGATGTCTTAAGACATGTACAAGGGTGTGTAGTCTATTAGAGGAATAAAGGGGAGATATCACACCCAGCAGGGCTACTTTAGCCACTTCTTATACTAGAGAGGAAATGGGAGAGCGTATCCATGGACTTCATCACAAGGATTCTAGTTGTACATGGACGAGATTGTATATATGTGGCGGTGTACAGAATGACCAAGTTTTCTCACTTCTTCACTATCCCTTCAAGGTATTATGCTTCCCAAGTACCAGAGTTGTTATTCCGAGAGGTGTTCTGGCTACATGGTCTTCCAAAGACCATAGTCAGTGACCGAGATAACATGTTTATGGGGGATTTTTGGCATGATTTGTTTAGACTGGTGGGGACAGAGCTTACACCTAGCACTAGTTATCACCCCCAGAATGACAGGAAAACCAAGATCATAAACAAGTGGTTGGAGCGATACCTACATAATTATGTGATGGGGCAACAGAGAGCATGGTTGACGTGGCTTCACCTGGGGTAGTTCTGCGACAACACCACCTACCATATATTGATTCGAATGTCTCCTTTCTATGTTATTTATGGGTATGATGAACTTTATTTTTCTGTCATAGTTTTTGGAGATAGCAGGGCCCATGGGGCAAAGGAATGGGTCCAAGAGATCCAAGAGATTCTCAGGGCTCTTAAGGAAAACTTACAGGTAGCACAAAACTAGAAGAACTTGTATGCTAACATGCAGAGGGTGTAGAGGAAATTTGAAGTAGGGGATATGGCCTACTTACATCTTCATCCCTATTAGAATTCATCACTTAAGAAGAAGGGGGTTGAGAAGCTCAAGCCCTGCTTCTATGGGCCTTACAAGATCACTAGGAGAGTTGGGGAGGTATCATACGAGTTGGAGTTGCCACGAGAGAGTCAATTTCATAGTGTATT
Organism: Pinus albicaulis; assembly: GCA_034641835.2. NCBI lineage: Eukaryota > Viridiplantae > Streptophyta > Pinopsida > Pinales > Pinaceae > Pinus > Pinus albicaulis. The sequence goes on from CM076575.1 coordinate 820,917,019, forward strand.
TCATGTCTCTTACCTGAAAAATTCCTTTGGACAGTAGGTGACGACAACATGAATTGCCTCTTTTAGATGATGAGGGACACTTGGTGCTGACAGACGAAGCAAGTTTGGACACACTAGAAAGGAAGCTGAGGAGCAGGGTCATCTGGGAATACTTGGTTCGATGGAAGGATTTTTCGGTGGAGGATGCCACTTGGGAGAGTGAACATATTTTGCAACATCCAACCTTGTCGTTGCTTGAGGAAAAGCAACATTTGGCAGGGGAGGACTATAATTTCCCTTCTTAATAAATTTTTCTCGAGGGAATTACTAATTTTTTGCAATTTTGGAGGCTAATAATTTTTTTTTGGACACCAACTTAGGAAAACTAGGTGAAATTATTTTGCTGGTGGAATGTGGGGGCCACACCCACATGAAATATGCACCCCATGAAGGGAAAATTGAATGGCTAAGGGAAATCGAATTTTTAGATGGAGGGACCCACATGGGGTAAGGGGAAACTAGTATAAGTAAGAATAAGGCAGCAACTTTTGGAACCTTTTGATATTTTCTCATTTACCTTTGTTGGTCAAATTTTTTATTTGGGTTACAAGTGTTGTTGAGCATACATTTTTTCTAGGGAGAAGACTCAACCTTTCCTTCGGTGGACCTTGAGTTCCACCCTAGAAGGTCTCACCAGAAATTCATGGAGGCTTGGGAGGGCATACAACTATTGAGATTCAACAAGATGATGTTCCTAGTGAAAATACGAAACTATACTAGGTGGAGCCCGCAAGCTATTTTTAGGTGTATGTCTATTTTTAGAATGTTGAACAAATTATATTTATAGCGGGAGTCTATTTTTAGAATGGTGAGAAAATTATATTTATAGATGAGTTTCTATTTTTAGATACATGGGCGAAGTCTATTTATAGATCACATGTCTAAAAATAGAATGCATGTTAGTCATTATTATCTCTTAATAATAATTGGACAATAAATATTAATCTATTCTCTTGAAGCACTTGATTTCAATTAACTGAAGTGTCAAACCAGTTAGCTAAAGGAATTTTGATTTATAAGGTTGGTTAGTGGGACATGCAAATGGACTTAGTTGTAACTGAGTGTTTCGAAGTTATAACAGAGTTGGATGTGTAGTTATGTGAGTTGTAAAGTAATTTAACTCAGTTAAGTGGGTTAAACTCAGTTGTGCTAGTTGTAACTAAAAATACACTAGTGAGAGATCAGTGAATTAAATATTTAATTAATTCACATGGAGTGATCTCACATGCAACTGAGGATTTAATATTGTTAACTACATGCATGTCAGATCCAGTGGAGACCCAGTTGAGAGATAGGGGAAAGGGACAGTTTGACTATCTGTTGTGACATTAGTGGGTGCACTCATGCAACCACACACACATTGGAGATGCCAATGAGGATTTCACAGTCAAGGCAAGGTATTATCTCATTCATTCAGGATTCTGATCAGTAGGGATTGCACAGTGGAGGTTGTTGGGTCATAAAGGTGACTGTTACAACCTCAATGCTTTTCATTTAATTATCAACCCAGGGCAAGTCTTGTTATTTCAAGAGTGTACGCACAGTATATGCAAGTGACATCGGAGGAAAAATACTCTAAATTATCATAAGGAAGACTGTCTAATTCTCGAAGTTCAATTAAATCAATTTGGAAGTGAATTACAGAATGCTTTTGACTATTCCAAAGAGCTAACTCTGCTCTAAGCCTATGCAGAAGTAACTACTCAAGGCTGGAAAGAATAAACTACAATTGAACAGAGTGCTTTGATGAATTGAACAGCAACTCTAATGAATTGAACAGCAATCAATTATTCTAATTTTTCAATGGAATTATTTTTTTATCAACTAATGACAACCTTCTGAATTAAACAGCAACCAAACTCTCACAATTATAATGAAAATATCCAACATTAACTACATGCAGAATTGAACAGCAGTTGTGTTAAAACTAATCAAAAAATTATAGAAGCATTGGATAATGATGAAAGCATTCAAACAATTATGAAAGCAGTGATTTTAAGCAAGAAGGAATGAATGGTGAACTAGTCTAATGAAAGAGGAAGTTGTAGCATATTACATTCGCAATTAACAAAGTAAATGATATCTTATGAAACACGTTAAATAACTAGAAACGCAAATTCTGTAAATAAATGTATAGCACAAAAATAGTAGAGAAGCTCCCAGGGCTGGGCCCAAAGCCACATAAGCCTACTGCCAAGGAATACTCAGAGATTATCTATTCCAAAAACGCCAGATTCTTTATTAAGCCACAGAGTAATACATTAATAAAATTTGATGATTTTGTCTCGATACGTCTATTACAGAGAAAAATCTCTATCGATATATATCTATCTTGTTCATCTTCAGCCTTTTAAAGGCGAATTTAGAAGTAGTAATGGATCCTTTCCATATGGGACCCTGCTACTTCGTGGTTGTCGTTTGAGTACTCCAAGCATGGATGTGCCTCTCCATCTCCCGCTAATCCATAGGAGCCATTATGATCTTGTTTACCTCCCTTGTCAGCTTTCTTTTGGTCATTAGTAGTTCAGCTGCTTTTCTTCCCTATAAATAAAGATATGACAAGTCAGTTCTTACATTATTAAACACTCCTTTTATCATTAGTTCATTATGCCTTGGCTTTACGTTATTTCACTTTAGTTTATTGCTAAGATAAGGGGAAAGTTCATAAAAGTACATAACAAATCGTGGTAAAGATGGGGTGAAACGTACCTTCTTCTCGGCCCAATATACTCCCTTGCTTACCTTTTTTCAAGTCCTTGTGCAAACAAATAGTTGAGGTGTATTTAGGTTAGAGAATATGCAGGGTATACCTCCTCTTTATAGAGTCTGAAGCCATGTCTCCGTCTGATCTTTGCAAAGGCTGAGTTCATGTGCCCCTCTGGCAACTCATAATTGTGATGATAGTCCTCAGGGAGGTACCAGATGAGAGGGCACATGTATCTACACCCTATCCATCTAGGGCCCATGTTCAAGATTAGGCTATTGTATAGAAGGAATCTAGAAGTAGCGGCTTTGAAGTTCCTGTAACCAAATGGCTGTATGTTCTTCACATTGTTTATAGAGGCTAGCCATCTCTGTTTGGCTGTTGCCAATGCTTCTTCCTGAATGTCCTGGAATTAATCTCGCCCATGTTGCACTATATCCTTTTGTATAGGTCCCAGTTTGTATATCACTCCTTTCCTCTGCATGAATTTCTTATGTTGGGTGAACATGTACAAGGGTTTAGTAGGTTCCTCCCTAACCCATAGGTCTATTCCATGCTCTCTTTTCTTAAAGGTGTTGTAGGCCTTAGTCCACCATGTCAGGTTCATGGAAAAATATAAGAAAGCCTAGAACTAAATGCCCCCAATGAAGGGGTTGGGGTTAATGTTCCTATCTTCCTCTAGAAATAAATTGTGTAAATATAATTCACACAGAAGATGTTGGACCTGCTCATCCTTCTCATTGCAACACTGGATAAATTCCTTAATGGTTTTAAAATTTGTGGGCTTCCCTGCCCTGACAGCCTTGATTTTCAAAAGTAAATATCGCTCTACTAAGAATAGAGCATAGTTGGTGGCAGATGCCCTGCAAGTTAATATATCATATTAAAGGGAGAAAACCATACCGGTTTTCTTCCTAGCTTGTTCCACTTGACCATGTGATTTATTTTCTTTTGTCCTTTGTTCCCTGAGTTGGGAAAATTTTTCATCCTCAATTGCAGAAAGGTATTTAAACCTCTTCAGTAGTGCCTGATGTTCCTGTAAGGGTACTACTTCTTTTCTGCACTGGACTAATTCATGTTGGGCTTGAATTAAATCATTATGCAGCTTTTGATTGGCAGCCTTTTCTACTAGGGGGTGTAGGCAGGGGTCTCCTCCATTTGAGTTCCCTTATCTTCTATAGGTTCTATACTAGTTTGCATAGAAGCTTCAGTAGTTTCCACTAGGTCAGTCTGTACAGAAATTTCAGCGGTTTCTACCAATTGGGTAACAAAATCTATTTGTTTTTCCATGGTAGCCAATTCCTTCTTAGGTTTCTGAGCCTTGCTCACTTCCTTAAATTTTTTCTTCAGATGTTTTATCATCTTTCTCAACCTCTTGCAATTCCTGCTCATTTTCCTTAACTTCTTTTTAGCTGATTTCTCTTCTAGCAAGGTTTTGGCAGGGGAAGTAGGAGCAGTGGCTTCGGTTTCAAGAATGGTGGTGCCAGTTTTATGGTTATCAATGATGATATTTCCTTCCTGCACTCTGAATTTTATTTTTGCATTAACATCTCGACTGGGTGAGATAATGTTCCCTTCAAGTGTTAGGGGAACTATCTCCATGCTTGAGTTGTTTTCTAATGGGACGGTGTCTCCTAACTGATTTCCAAATTTAGGTATGCCTTCTTTCTGGTCTTCCCTACTCACCCATTCACTATTGTGGGGAGATAAAACCCTTAAAGCCTATAATTCATCATGGTGGGGTAATATTTTAGTGTGTCCAGAACTATTGGCAGTGGCAGATTGATTCAACAGGTCCCCCTGCTCCTTAGCTTGTTCAGATGGGCTTCTAATTTTACGAGATGCCCTCATTTGCTCCAGAACTCAAGCCATTTCTTCTTCATAGTCTTGTATGGGAATATTTTGAGGGCTTGAAGGTGGTGTATGGGATGGTCCCATCTCATCTGGTAATTCAGAGGTGTCTTTCTGTAATTTCATCATTTCAGACCATCTTCATTTCCCTGGTTCTAAGGTCAAAACATGGGCCCTTTTCCCTCTTTCTCTCCTGGGTATGTTTATTATGGGAAGTTCAATTTCTGTTCTGACAGGGTTTTCCCTAGGGGCATGTAGGGAAGGATTAAAAAATTTGTCCCAAGATGTATGTTGTTTGTCTAGCTCATTAATAATGATTAATTTCATCAAGCCATGGTGGTTGAAGACTATTTGGGGTTTTTTGGCTTTTCTAATTCGAACAGAAGTATCGTGCAATATAGAATTCAAGAAAGAAGGCATATTAACTGAAATTTTTAGTTTCAGAACAACTAATAGTTTAATTTGGCGAGGTTTTACCACGTCTTAGCATCTGTCACATGTGATATATCTTTGAATGAACGTTGCCAATTCTTGTCAAGGCTTTCATAAGGACGCGGGGTTAATCCCCTTCCCTTTCTGTTCCAAAGGTTCTCCTGGGTCTTGGTATGCTAAGATTGCTTCTCGTAGAAGAATATGTTTTTTGGTCCATTTTTCTCCCTCTGTTGATAGTCTTGAGACCTCATCGATGGTTTCGTCGGTGACTAGTATGATTATTCCTCTAACTGTAGTGTTCCCTTCCCGCAGGTTTTGCAGGAACTCAACTATTATTTCTATGTTAAACCCCTGAAGTCTATGAGGATATGGAATCCATCCAACTTGATAGAGAATTGTGCGAGCTGATTCTGAGACTTGGAAGGTTGTGGGTTCGTTGCGTAGATAATTTCCTCCCATGGCTAATGTGTTCTCTGAACTAGTTTTTTTTTATGTCTGTGTTTATTCTGGCCTTGTTGGTTAAAAAAAACACTACATGCAAGAAAAAAAATTCAACCTCAAATAAAAAATGCCATGATATTTTAGTCCCATTAGTGTATCCGAAGGAGTTGTGCGGGGGAATTCGCATGCTTATTCATTGTGGGTATTTTCACCCCCTCTCTCGGGAGAAGGGTGTCCACGTCCTTAGGTACAAGAGAGATTGCAGCAATCATGAATGCATACGAGGGAAAGGTCAGAAATCAATAATCACAGTTTTACGATAGAAGGGTGTTTGAGGCCTTGGATCTCAAGAAAAGAGGAGAGATTGCAACAATCATGAATGCATGCGATGCAAAGGTCAAAATAAGTAATTATCACAAGTTTACATCAGGTGGAAATGACTGAAGGAAGGGAGAAAAGTGGTATAGAAATTATTATGATAGAATATCCTTATTTTGATGGTGTTGCATGATAAAATCATGACAGTGATGGATTATTATTGGTGTCTTCATCCCTTAATTCAAACGTGAAAATATAATTCATTCATAGTTAATTATGCGAGTAGATAGTGTTAACACTTATTTGAGTAGTATATTTATCTCGGAAATGGGTGGAATAGGAAATAAGGCATATAAAAGTAATTGGTTATTGTTAGAAAAATACTCCCATACCACAAGCAGAGCCATTGTTGCCAATAGGCATTCATAGCCTCGATAGAGTTGCTATTTTAACCCGAAAATGAGCTAGAATCCTCTATGTAAAAGTAGATATTTTTCCAATTTCATGGAGAGATCACCATGCTAGTGTGGTGGCTAGATAGTCAAGGTGCCACTCACTGGGGTTGTAATAGAGTGATCAGGTCGGCTCGTGATGAGACCTCCTGTCCTTCAAGAAGTTTGAATTGTCGAGAAGGTCACTACCTTGGTGTGTTGGACATTATGGGCATGTCACTCGTTAAACCCTTATGATCATGGTAGGATGGCTCATGATGAGACCCCCTATTCTCTCTTAAAAAATTGCATATAAACGTAATATTTCTTTCTGAAAAGTAGGCATTTTTCTTGTTTTATGGAGAGACCACTGTGTTGGTGTGGTGGCCAGATGGACACAGTGCCACTCACTAGAATTGTAACAGAGTGATCAAGTCGGCTCGTGATGAGACCTCCTGTCCTTCAATAATTTTGAGCTGTCAAGAAGGTCATTACCCTAGTGTGTTGGCCATTGTGGGCATGTCACTTGTTAAATCCTTATGATCATGGTAGGTTGGATCGTGATGAGACCCCCTATTCTCTCTTAAAAATTTACATATAAACATAATATTTTCCTGTTATTTATACATGAAGGGAGGCTCATTAACTCCTTAAGAGTTAGGGATGGTGTGAGAAGTAAAAATAATGCAAATATAATTAATACTCTTTATTCTT